>CAUYON010054458.1:0-32110 GCA_963573935.1 Arctocebus calabarensis
CCCTCTGTCACACCCAGTCAGTGGTAACAGTTGTGATCAGTTCCCTCCAATGAGCTGATGCTCCAGAGGTTTACACCTGCCTGGGTCACAGTGAGGTCTGTGGCTCCACAACCAGTCTGCTACTCCCTGTCACTGTTTGGCAGAGGGAAGTGGGGCCTGACAACCTGAGTACTTAACAGGGGCTGGGGCGTTTCACTCAGTTCCAGCCCTGTCCCTGAGTGATGTTGCTGCTGGAACATAACAAGTTCGCAGAATTTATTTCTGTCAAGGCTATTTTCCCTGATCAGACTGGGGCTGCAAATGGGTTTTACTGTCTGTGAGTTCCAGCCCTTTGTCTCAGCTTTCATCCCGAGGGCCAGGTTAAGCAAAGCAGCCCCTTTGCGAGTATTCTCCCACAACAATTCCACAACACTTGGACAGGAAAATCAAACCTTCCCACTACCACATACCCAGTGTACAACGTTGGAAAGTCCTCGGGTGATTGTCCCAATTAAAGAGGTACCCAATCAATTGTCCCAGCCAGTATCAACCTCAAATCAAAGAGTTGAAAAGTCTCTGGTGACTAGACAGCTGAAGTCTGCTGGCAGCTTTAGTATAACTCACTCCAGTGTTCTGTGGGCTCAGGAGGGCCCCACCAAGCCAATAAATTAGCCTGGGAAGGTTGATGCCTCTTTCCCTGCATTGCCCCTCTGTCGCACCTGGTCTGTGGTAATCCTGCAGGGCTGTGGTCCAGTTCCCACCAATGAGCAGATGCTCTAGAGGTTTGTGCCTGCCTAGGTCACACGGGGCTCTGTGGCTCCTCAGCCAGTCCACCGGTTGTGTCGGTGGCCGGGGGGGGGTGAGGCCTAACAACCTGGGTACTTGATGGGGGCTGGGGCGATTCACTCAGTTCCAGCCCTGTCCCTGATTGATGTAAAGTAGATGAAAAAGCTGATAGAACAGAACAAGTTTGCAGAATTTCTGCCCTGAGGAGTAGACGCTGGGCTGCTAATAGTACTGACTTAGTCTGAGAGCTTCAGCCCTTTGTCTCTGCTGTCATCCCCTGAGGGCCAGGTGTGGCCAAAATTCAGCAAAGCCTTGGCCCGCTTTTCGGCTAGCTGGCCAGCAGCTTTTGGCTCAATCTCTCACCACTCCCAAGCTGGGAGAAAGGCACAGACCAGCAGCAGCCCACACCCTGTCCACACCCCTCGAGAAAGTGTTCAAGAATCTGGACTCCATGGGGGAGAGACCTCCAAACCTCAGGGTGAGAGTGGAGGGGAGTGCTGGGAGTTCCAACTTGCAGGTAGAGAATATATACAGTTTTTTACAGCTTTATGCCAGGCAGGAGAGTACCGTGGCACAGGGGAAGGAGATCCAGTTTTTAGAGGGTCTCTCCCAGGAGGTGAGTGGGAGGACATCTAAACTCTGCTCGCTTGTTTGTATGAAGGTATGGCATATACTGCAAGCTGTTCTCTTGGGGGTGGGGACTCCCATCCGCTTGGTGATGTGCTCTGTACCTTTTATTTGTATCCTTGGGGTCGCAGGTCACTCCAGCAGGGTTGATGTGCGTTCCTTGACCTTGTCTCTTGGCTCAGCTCCAAACCATTGGCTTTCTCGCTAAATTTCTGTGCTTTAACTCTCCTTCTGGACAGGAGCGTTTGCAGAAAGCTGGCTATAGACCGCCATCTTGGCTCCTCCCCCCCAAAGTATATATTTTTGCAGCAATTTAGTCATTCTAAAAAACATTTGTGATCATCTTCCCTCCTCTTTCTGAAAAGTCTGGAGTGGAACTATTTTTTTATTTATTTTTTATTTTTTATTCTTTTTTTTTTGGAACTACATTTTAGAATTAAGCTTGAAATTATAAATATCCTTGTTTAGAATTTGTGGGCTATTGAATCCATTAACATTCTTTGTTCTTTTGCCATCCCCAGAACTATCACATCACCTCCACTACATTTGCAGTTGCTGTCCACGGTGCTTCTTTTGTTGAAATCCGTCATTTTGGAATGGTCTTTGTTCACCAACTTCACAATTTGACTTTCTACCCTTCTCTGCATCCTTTAAGGCACAATAAATTGCACTGAGCCTGTCCTTTGCTGTTTGAGTAGCCTGATTAAGTTGTGAATATTTTCTCTCAACAACATTTTGTTTTTCATTGTCCTCTAAGGCCATATTTAATCTCTTCTTTTCAGTCTCTACATCTTTCTCTATTATAATGGTAATACATCCCCATGTGCAATTTCCAGGAAATAAACATGATCTCCTAGGACTTCCAGGTTCATAGCTTCCAAGGAAGGAAGAGAAAAGAAAAAGGAGTAATACATGTTCTTAGGAGACTATTTGCAGTTGTAGCGGGATAGTTTCTGGTTGTCACAATGTTCCACAAAATAAGAATGGTCTTCCACCAAATGTCATTAACACTTTGAAAACACTCAAGGAGTAGTAGAAAATTTTTCTAGAGCCTTCCGATTAACTCATTCAGAGCATCTACCACTTGAACCTCTTCTCTTGCTTCAGACTTTGAACCAGAAGAGAATTTGACTTGGGAATCAAGTTATATCAATCCCAAAATATATTAAACTTACACAATTGGTCTAGTTATTATTATTTCTTTTACCTTGATAACTGGCTCTAAATTGTTGTGAATATCTGGATTGACCATATTGTAGAACTGTGGGTTATAGAGATCTGAAAGCTGTGTTAAGGACAACTGTGTCCTGATTCTTTAACACATTAATACTTATCATATATTTTGAGCTTTGTCTAATTTCATCATTTAATAATCTTTTTTCAGTACTGAGATGAAAATTTTATTTATCTTTATTTTCCACTTTTTGGTGCTGTCCTTTTCCTAATATTTATGTTTTGGGGACATAACTAACACTGACCAATTCCACTATAAGATCTATATGCCCTGGGTATAGATATTACTACACAACCCAAACTCACGGTGATTCTTCTAAGAAGAATTATTATTAACTCCAGGTACTGATCATGATCATCCTCAGTCATTATTTGTTTTGAAGAAAATATCAAATAGTTTTATACCACATGATGAAAACCAACGTCCCCATAAATGTTGAGATACTAGGAGAGAATGAGGTAAAGAGAGAAGAAAGAGGCACCAAGAGAATTAAAAACAAGCCCTTTCCTGACACTTGAGCTACGAACAATCTTGTTTTCTTGAGTGATTATAATATTGTAGAAGACTGTTTTATTTATGTGCAGAGATCCAAATAAGATCATTAAATTAACTCCCATGGCCTGAAGACATAGAATGAAAGGTAGAAATCTAGTTTAAAAGTATTTTTTTAATGATTTCAGTTTATTTTTCTTTTATTGGAGAATTTTATCCTAGACAAACATGCAAAACAAACTTATTTATTTGGAATTATAAAAGTTTTATAATTCTAAATAATTATGAACTCAATCAGGTAAATATTTTAAATTAATTAATACCTTGCTATGTTTAACTTTTCTAGTTTGATATGGTCATAGTCTCTTTATAGATGAGAACATTCTACCAAATAAGGATGTTTTAAAACATGTCTTACTGAACCAATTTAAGAGTCAAAGACATTAGTTATGTTAGAGTTTTTGTTGTTGCTTCTAAAATTCAAAAAATTATAGGACTAATTTTATATAAACCTCGCTAGTAGAGTTCACTTTCAAAATACTTTTCCTTTAATTATCTTTTATAATTTTAGCTGTGATGTGCAATTTGTTAGACAAAATCATAAATGAACCACAGTGCACAAATTTACTATATAATATTTACTGAGAATTTAAGAAAAACAAATGAATAAAGGTCATTTATTTCTCCAGATGTCTTGAAAAGGACATTTATTTTATTTTAATGTATCATAGTCTTATTTAAAGCTATTTTTCCACTATTACAACAGCACACAATATGTGTTAAAATAAACAAGTTGAAATATAATACAAGATATTAACCATTTGTAATTAGACTATTTCCCCAAAGCTCAATATTTTAAGGAGGGATATGAGCATTCATGAAGTTTATAGTCCTATCTCTACATGGATTTCATGATAATATTTAATACTATTTTATATAATTTTTCATACAGGAATTACTATTTATTTTACTTCTTAGAATTTCCTAAATATAAGGGGGGGGGAGTAAGTCAAGAAAGAGAGAGAAATCTTTTTTGAAAAAGGAAGACACATGATATTAAAAAATCTTCCTAGGATAGTAGGACAAGTTTTTTAAACAAAGCTACATTTTATCTTCTCTCAGAATGTCAAATTTGCAATTCTAATGCATTTTAAATTAGCATGTGTACTTCCATATTTAAAAGTCTTTATCACTTTATGATCTATGAATGTTACTGTCTTTATCTTCAGGAAGGATAATTCAACATTCGTTAACTGTTATTGGGGATGGGAGAGATCAAAACTGGTTTTAATTCCATCTTAAATAGATGTGAGAGTCATGCCTTTTGAATATGTGCATCTTATTTCAAGGGCATAAGCCACAAGTTATATCTTCCTACACTTAATCTTAGCCAAAAGGCCTAAAAGCAATAAGTTGTATCTTCCTAAATCTCTGTCAATGTGCTCTATAAACTTCATTGATTTCTTTTTTTATGCAAATTTTTTTTTGTTTTGTTTAATCCCGATACCCACCATCTCCGGTATATGGGGCGGGTGCCCTACCCCTCTGAGCCATAGGCGTTGCTCCCCATACGTCATTGATTTCTAATACATTAAGTAGTCTTCAGCTGAAAGGTCTATTTAGGGATAACTGTTAGTAGGAAGTTAAAATAGTGATACAGCAAAACTAGGATCAGACTTTCCATTACTTTTTTATTTTTGTGATCTGCATTTCTTGAAATAGTTTTATTTCTTCAAAAACATGAATTGTAAATTGATTAACTATTATAAAATATCAATTATAATTTTGTTAGAAAATATCACCCAGAAACTTCATAAACTATATACACCAATAAAACAAAAAAAAAAACCTATTAGATACCAGAAGTTGCCTCAAAACATTTGAAGGATGTGATATGATTGTTCTGTATCATTGGCCATTTCTGAGTAAAAGAATTTCTGCACTATCATTGTACTATTTTAAAAGAAGTCTGTTTGCATATTGCTAATGTTGAAAAATTCTATTATACCATGTCTATAACTTCATCTACCTCCAACCAACATCTGTATCTTCCTTTTCCTAAAAAGTTTTTTTTAATGCTAATACAACATTGAATTTCATGTGAGAGAAGGAGTATGTGGAGTTCAATTTATCTTACTTATTGCTAGTAATGTCTGTAAGCAAAGCAAAAATAATTTACTGCTCCCCAAACCACTTGTATACTTCGTTTGATTTACTCTTTCCTACAGACATATAAGACATACATGCAATAATTAGATGTCTAGACAAAGAAAGAAAACAATTGCATTGATCTGAGCCATCCAGTTTCCTAAAGCAGTTCTATGGTAAAATGTATTCATAGTAATTGTTCAATTTCCTTAGTGTTAGATTTCACAGTAGTGATACGTTAATGACCAAACTAGAATATTGTTTAGCTGCATTTTTCCCAGTTCTCTCATCCTTCAAAGTGCCAGAAGCATTGTTTAGGTTTCATTTTATGAAGATTAATTCAACATAAGTGACAGTAGCTCTTGTTTTAAGCAAACCTCACTCATCCTCTGAAACTGCTCGGAATAAATAAATCACTACCTCATCACTGATCACTCTAAGTCTACTAAACAGATAACAGATGCTCAAATTGCAGGGGCATGCCTTTCAAACACAAGCAGAAGAAACATGGTCTAAGTCTTACTGTGTTAATTAATGCTCTTTAAGGGATTGAATAGTACCCACCCCCAAAATTCATGTTCTCTGAAAACTTCAAAATGTGACTTTATTGGGAGATAGGGCCTTCTTAAATGTAATTAACTAGGTTAATGTGAGGTCATACTATAATTCATTTGTTCTTCTCAAAGCATACATGAGGAACATGGTTCAGCCACTGAGTCTTACTTCTCTTTGTGCATACGTGTGCTTATCAGTTAGTTCCCTGTGCATGTGGTGTTTGTTACTCCATCCTTGAGATACTTTACTTAGGATAATGACCTCTGGTTTCATTCAAATTATTGCAAAAGGCATTAATGCATCCTTGTGTATGGCTAAATACTATGCCATGCTATTCACATATCACATTTTGTTAATCCACTTATGAATTGATGGGCACTTGGATTGATTGCGCATCTTTATAATTATGAATTGTGTTGCAAAAAGTAATAGAAAGCCTTAGATGTCCTTTTGATAAAATGATTTCCCCCCCTTTTGGGTAGATACTGAATGATGATATTGCCGGATTAAACGGGAGGTCTGCTTTTAGTTCTTTGAGGAATCTTCATACTGTTTTCCATAGAAGTTGTACTAATTTGCTGTCCCACCAACTGCTTATAAGCATTCCTTTCTCTCTGCATTCACACCAGCATCTGTACTTTTTGGACTTTTTAATAAAAGCTATTTTTTATAACTGGGGTAAATTGATATCTCATCATGGTTTAAATTTGTATTTCCCTGACAATGAATGATATTGAGAATTTCTTCATATGTTTATTTGGCCATTTATCTATCTTCTTTTTGAAAGCTTCTATCTTTTTCCCCCTTTTAAATAGGGATGTTAATTTTGTTCTTGCTGATTTTCTTGAGATCTTTGTAGAGTCTGCTTGCAATACCTTTATCGGATGTATAGCTTGCAAATATTGTCTACCATTCTACTGGTTGTCTATTAGTTATATTGATTATTTTCTTGGATGTGCAGAAGCTTTTTAATTTAATCAAATTTAATTAATTTATTTTTGTTTGTTATAATTGCCATTGGGGTCTTAGTTATAAATTCTTTGCCTAGGTTGATATCTAGGGGAATTTTTGCTAAACTTTCTTATGGATTCATGCCTTACATTTAGGTCTTTTATCCATCCAGAGTTAACATTTGTGAGTGGTGAGAAATAGAGGTCCTGTTTCATTCTTACACATTTGGCTATTTAATTTTTCCATGCCTTTTATGGAATGAGATTCGTTCCCCCAACATATATTTCTGTTTGCTTTATCCCAGATGAGTTGGTTGAAAGTGGATGGTTTTACATCTGGGTTCTCTATGCTGTTCCATTAGTCTGTGTCCACTAGTTTTGTGCCAATACTATGCTTTTTTTTTTTTTTTCTTATTGTAGGTTTGAAGTATAGTTTGAAGACTGGTAATATGATACCTCCCAATTTTTACTTTTTTCTTAGGATTGCTTTGGCTGTCTGGGCACTTGTTTTATTACTAATGAGCTTTTTTTCACTTACTGGCCACTTGTGTACTTGTCCATCATTTATCTTTTCAAATATTTTTCCCTTTTAAAAACATATTTTTTTCATTCTTATTGTACAGTTGCAGATGTTTGTCCCATACTTGGATAGATCCTCTATTATACATACATTTCTCACATACTTTAGAAGTTAATGTTGATCTAGAAATCTCATTTTAAATTAACTAAGTCCACCAAGTATCAACACCAGCTCACTCCCTGTCTCTGTGATTTCTGTTATGTACCCTGTAATAGTACATATTTTATTTATCAGGAATTATAATAACCCTCTCTTATTGTCACTAATCTGTTTCTGTTCTATCTTCTTCAATTTCCTCATATTACCTGGGGATATTAATTATTATTACTGATAATAAATAGTAGTACACTCCTTTCTCATAACATATGTCACAGGATCACCATCCCTTTCAAGATCAAATTCAAACTTCACAACTCAACATACAAAGTCCCACATTGCAATTTCATTAGCTTTTTTTCTTTTAATTATTTGCAAAAAAAAAAATTTTTTTTTGAGACAGAGTCTCACTTTGTTCCCCTGGGTAGAGTGACATGGCATAATAGCTCACAGAAACCTCAAATTCGGGCTCAAGCAATTCTCTTACCTCAGTCTCTCAAGTAGCTGGGATTGCAGGTGACCACCACAATCCCTGGCTATTTTTAGAAATGAGGTCTCACTCTAGCTCTGATTGGTCTTAAACTTGTGAGCTCTGGCAATCCACCTGCTTTGGCCTCCCAGAGTGCTGGGATTACAGGCATGAGCTACTGAGCCCGGCCTATTTGCAAACTTTTTGAAATGTACTTTATGTTTCAGTATGCCAATTGGATAGTCCCTGGATGGTCCTATTCAGCATATTGTCTGGAACCATAATCCTTCCCTTATTTGACAATCTTTTACATAATTCAATAGTTAACATAATTTTAGAAGAAGATCCTATACTACCAGTTTCATTTAAAGAAACATTAGAAATACCTTGCATAGGCATCCTGTTGTTTTACTACCTTTTTCTATACAGAAGTTTTCAGCTTTGCTGGAGCTGAGATTATGCTTTTATCGCTTACTTATCATCAGATTATTTGTAGTAATAACTTAATAAATATTGAAGTTCAAGAATGAAGAATCTCTCAATTTGTCCATTATATTTACCTACAAAGTCATACTTAAAACTTTAATTTCGAAGTAATCAGTTAAACCATAAAAAAGTGATGTTTTGCTCTGCTTATACACCTTGAATCAAAACATTTTCTTCCTTCGCTGCAGTATTGAAAGCATATTTCATCTCAACATCTTTTCTGCTGCACTATGAAATAAAGCTTTACATCAGAATTTTATTTGTTTAAATTCTATGGTATCTGAGATTGTGTCTTGCAATTCATTTGCATCCTAACAAGGACTATAATTTGGTGTTGCGTATCAACTAGTTAAACCATAACTAAAAAACTCAGGAAATTTCACCCCAAATAGGACTCTTTGTTATATAGAGTATTTTGCTTTAAAAGCCATTAGAGATCAACAGACCTTTGGAAGGGGTAATAAGATGGACCAGTGAAAAAAACAATAGACTTCCCTTCCCCTATCTGTTATCTCAATATACTTTATGAAAAATGATCAAGAATGAAACCACACCCAGCACAAATCATTTTAAACATAATACCTCTCTCTCAGGTTAATTTCCAAGTCAATGTGTTTCCCACTTCCATTCATCCGCCCTAGCAACCATTTATTGTCCCTAAATAAAATTACCTATATTTTCCAGCTCTCCCTCCCCTCGAAAAGAACAATATAAAAATATTTGGATCTCATTGGAATATTGGTAATCGCTTTGTGATTCTCCCCACACGCATGCTACATTAACCTCTTCCTCTCATTAATCAGCCTTAATTGGGAGTTGATCTTTTAGTGATCTTTTAGAGGAAAGGAGAAGTTTCCTTTCACCTCCGAATACCTAATATATTCTTACCTAAAGGTAGTTTTGAGTGAATTTAAGCATGCATTTTTTTGTGTTTGTAAGTTAGCTGTGTTTCAAATAGGTTGAAATTATATTTCATTACAAGATTTTTCTTGTGTCAAGTTTTGTTCATTAAATTTGCATGTCCTTTAAAGGTCTGGAAACAGTTTTTTTCTATTCTACAGTTGTTTAAATAGCATCATTTAGTATGGTGACTGCCATTAGGGTACTGAAAGTTCAGAACTTCTCCCTGAATTTCAATCAGTGAGAAAGAAAAAAAAAAAGACAAGTCGTATCAAGGAAAGGAAAGAGAATTTTACTAATTTCCTGGCAAATGAAGAGAGCAGTTAACTAGAATCTCAAAAACTTCCATCCTGTCTTTAAGCAGAAATACAGGGTTTCTTATAAGAGGAGTTTTCAGTTACTAGGCTTGAGTCTACCGATCAGAGTCAACTCTTGTAGCTTTCGACTATCGTTATTTAACTATAATTGACTTTTTTTTACTTATCTCTGGTGATGAAGATCTTGTGAACCTTGTCTAGACAATTCTGTTCAACCATCTCCTGTGGTTTAAGATACTAGAAAACAAACAACAGAAAACATTTTTCTGCCCTGTTGATTACTTGCCTTGGGCAGGAATGTGGGTTTTAATTCGCAAAAAGGGTGGGAGGGGGTTGTTAAGGAAACAAATCATAAAAAATTTTGTTACCCTTTTTCAGACCTTTACCTCTGTTACATTAGCACAAAATTATTATTGCAACTGACCACTCAAGTACTAACATGGCCAATAAAAATAAAAAAAATAAAGTGAATAGTTCATCAAAATATGTCAACATGACATGATATTTGATATATTGATAAGATAGCTAATATTGGATCAGATTAATGCCAAATCTGCATTTTTATTTTACTTGCTGTATCTTTGCAGTCAATATAATAATGTACTCTTGAAAGCACAGTGTATATAGCATCATCAAATACATTAGATATCTCACTAAATTTAGCTTAAATTTACTTAGCAAAAAATATTTTCAGTTGTGCTTCAATTTATAAGAAAAATGCTTAAATAAAATGCCTATCATGGGTCACTTATTTTTACATAATTGTATTTATCACCCATATACTATACTATATACTACTATATAATACTAATGCCCTGTTTTGCATTCTTGCTGTTTTGTACATAACAAAAGTAAAAGATGCATTTTTTTTCAAATGATAAACTATTAAATAATTTACAAAATATAATTGCTAATGTCATTTGGTTTAGAAAGATGTGCATATTACATGTATATAGCAGCATTTAGTCAAGAAGACATTCATGTTACATTATTAAACTAATACAAACAATGAACATATGGACAGAAGTTAGAATAGAATGTAATATACTATATCTGAATATGCAAGATGTTTAACACAATAAGAAAGTGACAACATGATTCTTCTTGACTAAATCCTTCAAAGATGAGTACATCTAAGTGAGTC
Source organism: Arctocebus calabarensis (assembly GCA_963573935.1). Taxonomy (NCBI): domain Eukaryota; kingdom Metazoa; phylum Chordata; class Mammalia; order Primates; family Lorisidae; genus Arctocebus; species Arctocebus calabarensis. The sequence continues at coordinate 10,764 of CAUYON010054458.1, forward strand.
TAGACATCAAAGAAATGGATTTTCTATCAAAAGGGGCAAATTCATTTAAAAAATTTTTCTGAGAAATAATTGTTTTCTTTTAAACATATGTGGATTCACTGACTGAAATTGATCCATACATGTAAGACAATTGTTCTAATTTAAATAAGCAAACAAAAATTTCACACCATTTTTAAATTATCAAATTAGATATAGTAAGTGCACAATAGTTAATGGGCATAATAATTAAGTACTATAATAGTTCAGAAAAACAGATTTGGATATAGGAAGATATCCTTGGTACTAAATTAAAGAGAAGTTTAATTTTCATACACAAATACTTTAGATTATATTCTTTGCTTCTTATTTCACTAACAGGTGAATAAAAAGTAATCACTGATCTTTGAAAAGGTCTACAATGTATGATGAACATTCTGCCCTGTTAAACTGATCCACAATGAAATCAATTTTGAAACACGAGGTACATGAAAAGATAGATTTAGAGCTAATGTAGTGCACTGCCTTTGCTTTGCATGAAGGTTTGAGCAAGTCTCTATGAATTAACTCTTCTTTATTGTTCTTAGATCATAAAATAATTGTGAAAGTATTTTTTTAGGTGACTGGTAGAGTCAAAGAAAAATATTCTTTAAATAAAATTTAAACTCTTGCAATTTTAGAATGGACTGTACTAAGGTCCAATAAATGACTGAACATGTCAGCAATAAATATTCATATTTTAAATTTATTGTAAATTATTCAGTATTAAGTAGAAGACCACTGCCTACCAAGCACACAATTGAAATGGAGAAATGTGTTAACAGTTTTCAGGTCCTATTTTTCTTATCCTTTGATTTGTTGTCGTTGTTTGTACCGTGGCTAAGCACACTGCAATCTCCAACTCCTAGGTTCAAGCGTTACTCAACCTCCCAAGTAACTAGGGCAACAGGCATCTGCCACAACACTTGGCTAATTTATCTATGTTTAGTAGAGACAGGATCTCACTCTTGCTCAGGCTGGTCTAGAACTCCTCAGCTCAAAAGATCCTCCTGCTATGCCCTCCCAGAATACCAGGATTATAAGTGTGAGCCACTGCCCCCACCCTGTCTGTACCTATATTTCTGCTGATGCTGCTTTTCAAAGTATAGTCTCCAGACCCTTCATTCTAAAATTATATTGTCAGAACGTTGCTTTCACCTATTTTGAATACATGCTTCCCGCTTTTACACCTAATTTCACAGATGCAATTGTTTTCAGGCAGATGCAGATGGCACCCGGTCAGTGTGAGCTCAACTTTGGGGTTTCTGAGGACCCTACAGAGGGAGGTAAAACAGAGTTCCAAGCCTGGAAGTTGATAAACTGCAGAACAGAGACACTTATCGCTACTAAAAAATACTCAGATGAGCTGATTGCTAGCTTGAGAGAGCAGAGAACTCTTCTCCCTGAACACCAGAAACTTTTCTGAGCAGCAACATAAATTGGTGTCATGAATATTCAAAAAGAAAATAGCATTAAATCTAAGGTCACCTAAAAGGACATAGAGGAAAGGTAAGCGAAACAGCAGAAAACTTTGTCCTACAAAGTTTGGAAATGACAGATAATAATCTCAATAATAAAATAAGGAAAGCAATTAGGAAGAAAAGGAGGAGAGAGAGGAGAGGGAGAAGGATTTGTTAATCATTCCAATCACTACATTAAAACAAATATTTGTGAAATAAAAATAATAGTTTAAAATATAATATATCTGTATGTAATTGCATCAATAGGTTTTACTATTAAGACCATATTGGTATTCTGTACAATCGAGTGAAATAAGGATTACAAAATATAAAGAAATAAAAATAATGAAGGAAAGGATGAGAGAGCATTGAAGAACAATGAAAAAAACCTAAAATGCAAACTATGAATATCCAATAGTAAAAAATATCTTACAGAAAACAAAGATCTTTATAAATATAGTAGAAGCAAGTTTTGTTTTTTTTTTTTAACCTTAGGAGAGTTTTAGTCAGCAGATTTAGAAGGCGTATTTAGTTTCAGTAGGACTGGGCAGAAATGCTGGTTAAAATCTAAAACTCCCAAACAAAAACAAAAAATCATAAGAAACTCCTAGAAAGGAAAAATAAAAGTTTATCCTGAAAGAAAAAGAACTAGTTTGAAATTATACCTCTTATTAGTAACAAAGTGTTTGTTATCTACAACAATATACCTAACAATACAGTGGAAAATATCTAATAATGCAGTATCTAAAATAATAAAGTCCTCAGCCTTTTTGGTACTAGGGACCATTTTCATGAAAGACAATTTTTCCTCAGATAGGGGTCAGGGGAATAGTTTTTGGTTTAAGCACATTATATCGTCACCTCAAATCATCAGGGATTGGATTCTTACATGGAGCATGCAACTAGATCCGTCATAGAAGCAGTTTCTAAGTAGGGGTTTCACTTGAAGGAGCATCTGATGCCACTGCCTATCTGACAGCAGACGGAGCTCAAGTGTGATGCAAGTGATGGGGTAGTGGCTATGAACACAGAGGAAGCTTGGCTTGGTTACCAGCCATTCTCCTCCTGCTGTGTGGCTTGGGATCAGTCTGAGGCCCTGGAGTTGAATAGTGAAATAAAAATTAAAAAAACACTATAATCCAGTAATTTTCTATTCAGTTATTCTTCACAACTCGGGATAAGAAAACACTTACTGATCTGTGAGATTTGAGGTTCTATACCTATGGTGTGCCCTATATGAAGAGTAATCATTAGCCTTGATAGATCTTGCAGTAAAGATTAGTGTACACACTGACATACGGCACTGTCAACTATTCAATCTCAACCTCTCTGTTGACCGTTAACCTTGTCTTCTTCCTTTTCCCACTAATCTTTTTGTTTTTGTTGTTGTTGTTGCTATTGCTTTAATAATGCCATAGGCATGGTCATAAGTGTGCCTGTCAACTGCACGGTGTTCATTGTACCCATTAGGTAGGCTTTTGCCCAGTCCCATCTCCCTCTTCTTTCCTGCTTTATTTCCATTGAGATTTACTTCCCTCTATGCACCTGTGCTCAGCAGTTAGTTCCAATTCAATAGCAAGTACACAGAGTATTTGTTTTTACACTCTTATTTACATCACCTGGGAAATGGTTTCCAGTTCTGTGTTGTAGTGGGATCAGATGTCAAGCCCCTGTTTTCCCAGATTATTGGCCCCCAGTACCAATGAAAGGTTATTGGTACTGAGTTGATAGAGTAAATGAGAACAAGTAGGTGCAACCAGGCAAAGTGCCAAAGTTTATTAAAAGCACAAGACATTCCAGAGAGGAGAGTGGGCAGCCTTCCCTCTCACACACATACACATACAAACTGGGAGTGGAGGAGACACTGAGTTTAACAAGATTTCTCCTTTTATGATATTTCCTCAATTTGTGGAAAGGGGAGTGGTGGACTATTGATTGTTTTTCTTGGAAAAAGAGTCAAGAGTTCCTGGAATTGCAATCCTCCCCTTTTCTATTCCTGTAAGGCAATTTCTGGGGTTTGCTATTGTATTTGTAAACTGTCATAGTGTGGGTGGATATAATTTTCACTATGTTAATGAGGAGAGGTAAGTTCGGAACACTGTTACCTCACTTGTACATATGCTCCAAAGACCCTTTATTTGAGGTCTTTAAAATATCTCCACATTGTAGTATTTCTACCTTTGTCTGATTGGTAAGTCCTTAGAAAGCCTCTATTTTAAATCAGACATTGGTCAGTCCTTGTCTGTGAATGTTGATTTACTGATTAGTTGATGGATAGTAAAACACATCTGTGACTATTGTTGCTTGTTTAAATAATCTTTTCTTGCTCTCTCTTTCGCTCCTGCTAAGCTAGTTTTAAGTGGGAGGCTCAAACAAGAGAGATAAGAAATACATAGATAAAGAGGGAAAAGAAATATATAAGAAAAAGACAGTCAGTAACAGACCTTCCTCATTTAGTTTCTTCCTTTCTCTCCTGTGCTTTTCTTTCCAAATCCTAATCACCTCTTCTGTGGAGTGGTTTGGGAAAAAGCAGACAAAATCCTTTAGAATCAGGGGTGAGAGAAGCCTTTGATAGATCAATGCCCCCTGTCCCTGTAAAGAAGTCAAAGGTTCTATATGGAAGGGAAGGATTGTAAGGGACAAGAGAGTGTCCAACAGTTTCTATAACATCTTCATTTCAAACTGTTATTTGGTAAAATACTATAACTCATTTAACTTTAAGCCAACGGAGGATGCTGCCCTCAGTGTGCTGGACATTTGGAACCCCAGAGATAAATATGGGGAAATTAAACCAGACCGACAAATGACAATGGAGGAAAAACAGATAAACTAAATTCTTTCTTTATATGGCTATCATGCACCTATGGTTAACCCACTTCTCGCAGGTTTGTACCTAATCTGTGTCCTGCCTGAGGGCCTGAACACAGACCAAAGGAGAAAAGGCACTCGGGAGATGGTGATCCCTTCACAGACGGCAAGAGGGAGTGACAAAGGGGCAGCGAGACTGGACAAACAAACCTTTGAACCATTTAGGGAAACTCCATTTGAAATAAGGCCTGGATTCAACCAGCAAAGGAAAAACTCCACAAGAAAAAGTGGAACCTTTGTTCATCAGGTAACACGATTTACAATAGATGAGATGGAAATTGTTAATTTTCTCAGTCAAAGATTTTCTCAGTTTGTATACCTTTATAGGACGGGTCAGCCTCTAGCTACTGACTCAGATATTGAAAGGATAATTAGAAAACATTGAGACCAACTCTAGATCTATATATTTGGTAAACTGGAGAAAACAAATTCTTTGTAAAATACCAATACGCATTTCAAAGATACCATTATTTTCATTTACTGTGAACACTGGATCAATCTCTTCTGAGAAACCTCTAGCTACCCCCCTACATCATCGTCCAGTTTCACCAGGAAGCAGTTTGGAGTGGCCAGCATCCTTTTCCCCACCATCAGTTTAGAGCTTCTGTTCAGAAAGGACGGATTGATACGGGGTTCCACTAACTAGGGAATCAGCATTCTCTAGGGCTGAGTGAGTTCAGCATACAGCCTTTGGGCTCCAAGAAGATCACAAATAAAGCAGTCAGTTTGGGGATGGTTAGCATGCATCACTAATTCTACTTCTCCCTCAGAGGACGGTCATCGGCAGCTGGAGATTTGGTGACACAACAAGGGAAAACAGCAGACTTCTTGTTCCTGGCAATAATTGCACTAGGGTTGGCAAAGGTGAGAGAATTATACTTATTTACTGCTCCTCCAGACTTCAGCTTGGAAAGGTTATAAGCTCATTGACAGCACCCTTTCCCCACCTGACATAAAAACCTTAGGCATTCGTTAATACTGCCTATGGAAGCATCATTGATTAAGGATCCTCCAGGTCAGCCCGAGACAAACAGGTGATGAAACATGCAAGATCAGTATTGTTATTGCCATGATCAACCATTTCCATATTGTTTGGCAGGAAGGAAGTAATGTGCCTAAAAGAGTGTAATCTGTCACAAAAATTGGGAGTCTAAACACTTTCAACAGTATGACTAACCTCTTTTTTCTTCTATGAAAGCCCTCACTGGTTTCACTGAGGTACTTGTGTTAATTATCTTGTGCGTCTTATTCTGTTACCTTGCTAGAAGGAGAGCTACTTCTGATGAAGAATATGATGAAGACAATGGATGAGACAGACAGCTGCGGGTTTCTCCCTTACCCCACGCAAGAATGTCTTGGGAGGGTCGGAGACCACACACCAAGCTTGGGGAAGCGGTCACTGGCTCTTGAGGGAGGTACTGGGAGTAGGACAATCTCCTGGCCAGATGAAGATGTTTGGCTTCTCAGAGACAAGCCCTCAAGCAGCTGTATGTGTTAATGAGCTAAGATTGGTAGCTCATTAGCAAGCAGGTATACATTGGATATTCTGTGGTGCAGCAGAGTGGGAGTCGAGCCCAGGGAAAGAGCACGTAGTGATCACTAAGCATGTAGCTCTTGTGAGTGGTCTCCCACACCTGTTATATAATGCTTCAATAAAAGGCCATGGGAGAAGTTTCTAAGGGCTCTTCCTGGAAGATGAGAAGATTCCCTCTTGCAGGCATTTGAACCTTCAATCCATGGTCCCAGCTGCTTTTATTCACTTGTGACAGGGTACGAGTCTCTATTAATTGGTACAATCTCTATGGAAAATAATAATCTTCGTTTTAAAAAATTCTGTTCTCACTTTAGAAAGATTTCTGCTTGTAGACAAGCAAGGTTGTCATTTAATAAACTATATTTAATAGTTATTAATACTTCAAGTATTGATCTATATTAAAGGGATGCTTGATATTTGGAAATGTATAGAGAAATTACTTTGTAAGTTTGATATAGTACTTGTTTGGGTTTAGAAGGTCTAGACTTTTGAATTATCAAATACAAAGGGTATGACTTATTTAAGTTCATGGTTCATGAGGCGGAGAGGATAACATGTCTAAGAAAACAGAGTTCAATTAAATGAAAAAAGTGTCCATTAAAATGACTTACTGAAAAAGGAAAGGCAGTTAAGATATTTACATTTCTTTGTGGTGCATAAAATACTGATATATAACATAACCATATTATATAACTATACACTGCTATGGAATACACTCACATTTTGTCTTATAAATTTAAAAAATGGTTCATTTTATGACTTCTTTGTTTCTATTACTTCAAAAAAAGCATTATTTTCTATTCAACTAAAGAATACATATAGTGCGAGAAACAAGGAAAAGAAATAAGATTTTCACTAGTTTGCTGCTTCATATTATGCATGCAGATATATGTCACAATAACAGTATTAGAGATCAGAATTAATATTATTGACTATTTCTTCAACTGTTTATCTATCTGACCCATTGTCTATTTATGTATTCATATCTACATCTACCTATTTGTAAATGTTTTTCTAATAAAAAAACATAATCACAACAATGACTTTGATGTCTTTAAGGAGAAAAATACAAAATTAATTTCTGCTATATTAGAAATGATTATTGACAGATCATTAATATTTTGCGAAACATTCTTATTCAGAAATTATTTTCACATGTTTTATATTTTTAAAAAATCATGTATAATAAATGTCACCAAAAATGTAAATTTTGCATTTTTGAAAAATATTTATTTTTAAAATATATATTCACATTGGTTTTCTAAATATGGCCAGTTAAATTTAACCTACAAATGCATATATTCTGTGAATAAAAATAAAGTTATTTTGCCATGAGTATAAGCTTGTCAGTTTTAATTTGAACTTATAATATGATGGCTGAGCGGTGTTATAATTACAGCTCGCTAATAATATGTATGATGTGCTTGCTTTAATAATAAAAATATGTAGGAGGAAATATTTTAAAGTAATTTATAACTTCTATCCAAATTAATTGTATCAAAGGAATTCCTTTAGACTGCACACAATCATACAACAACACATACACAGTCACGTAGTCTGCTTTGCTTTTTTGCCATATGTTTACAACTTAGGAAAACATTATAATTAATGTTGTATATTTGTTTAGAGAAATTCAGTATTGTCAACAACTCAAATGATATGAATGATAACTGCAAAAATTCAATAGATGATCATGGAATCATTTAATGTGTAAAGGTTCTCCACAACAAATGTGCCTGGTTTTAAGTAAAATGTCTTCCTTGATATATTATACCTTCAGTTACTGTCTAATATTTTTTTATATACTACAAAAAGTCTCAAAGTCAAAAACAATCTTATCTCATTTCTTGTAGTAGAGAATTTAAAATAAATGATGCAACAGATACTCTTGCGTCTCGTCCTGTGTCGCTAACAAACTGGGTGTCAATCTGTACCATAACCAGTCATTTTATTTCACTTGATCAAAATGGTTATGATTAACATCAAAATATCTGAGTACTCTTGCCTATGTTTTCAGGGTTAGTCGGTGACTTAAGACCAATTAATTATCTTACTAATAAATTGGCTAAATCCTGAAGAAAAAAAGCCTTAACTAGACACAATGAAGTTTAAGGAGATATTCTATCTAATGATCCAGGACATTACTTAAATAAAGCAATGATATATCATTTGATTCTTAACATTCCCTGAACCAAACACTCCATTAAGATATACAGATTTCAAAATTTAAATGCAAGAATTCTAGAAAAATATATTTTTAACGTTTAAGGTTGGACATTAAATGCATGCATAAATATTTAATTTTAAAATGTTGCTGATATTATATGTTTGTGTATTATGGGGGTGTGTGTGTATATCTAGGTTTGGTCACTATCATATTTAAACCAACATGATTTGAAAGGAGAAGGAGAAATTCAAATTAATCTGAACAAAACAGAACTTTTAGAATATATATTGATATTCTACTTTCCAAAATACTTTCATAAATCATGATCATTGTGTGTCATTCCTATGTGCCCTTGATTCTGCAAACTATAATCTTTTACCTCACACTTCAGAAAAGAACATTTTTCTTAGTATTTCTTCTTTCTTATGCATTTTACTTATTTCCTCTATGCTTTTTCATTTGCCTACAATATTGCTAGCTGTACACATCATTCTGACATCTCAAGGTCAACAAAATGAGCCAATGAATAGTAATATTTTTATTCTCAGTGGGATTCTTACCTATAAGTTTAGTAAACTAAGATAATATAAACTCTTTGAGAACATCAGTGTTTTCTTGCTTCTGAATGTGATTTTTGAAACATTTGAGAGTAAAAATCCTCAAACACTTTACATTTATTATTTAAAGTTTATATAGACCATTTTTAGCCAGTTTTTCTATTTCCAATACCCATGAGAACATTCCAAACGATCTGACATTTATATTCAGAATAAAACAAGTTGACAAATGTTTTGTAATTTTCATTTCATATGAAATCAAGAGCAATATTATCCTGGTAATATTCAGGGAATGATTAGTCCTGTCTCATTTATATTTATTACTCCTTTCTATTTTGATAATTTTTCACATATTCTGATTATTCATTATCACTTCTTGCACAATTGATTGGCCATAATGAACACTGTGAGCTCCACTCAACTGAAATAGTTTTTTCTTTGTGGGATTCACATAGGAAAATAATAAAAATATGAGAGGTAAATATACAAAGTTGGAGAGTGTAAGAAGATTGGAACAGAACACTTGGATCGAAGAAAAGTAAAAATTATGAAAGACTTTATTGGAAGAGATAAATGTACAAAAATAGCACATGTTAGCAAGAAAAAGCTTCTATGAATGAATTGTACCTTCATACAGTGTTTCTCAATGCCTTCTGACTTTGAAAGGTATTTGAAAGAAGCTCCAAAATCAAAGAGTCTTTAGAGGACTGCGCCTTCACCAAAGGGTAGCAACTTGACACACTTCTTTCAGGAGAGTTTGAATTCCATAATGGAAATATCATGACATTAACCAAAGGTGTTCACTAACTGATTTGAATTAAACAGGTACAGACCAAAGGCAAGATACCCCAAGGAATTTGAACATAGAATAATAATGGCCTAATTTATTCAGAGTATAAAGTGCAGCTTAAGTTCGCAAAGCAATTATAATTTCTATCTTGCAGAAATGTTTTATTTTAATCAGTACAGTCAGGTTATTTTTCTCTGATAATAATTGTTTGCTATCTGTGATATACAATATTTATCAATCTATCTCTTCATCTACATATCTATACATTCATATTTTAGTTCAGGAATATGAAAGGTGCTATCCTTGAGCTAAAAAGTTAAAATACAAATTATTGACTCTTTTCTTGAAAGTCTCTAAATCAACAAACTAGCATTCCTAACCTCACTTTTAAATAAAATATATGCATAAAGGAAAGATATTTAAAGTAAATACAGGACAGGGCTGATATTTAGAATAAAATGCAAAAAAAGAAAAAAGGGCTAATTGTTTCTGGTTTGAAAATTAGGATAATTTTTAATGTATCTAAAGACTTTTATTAGAATCTTTTATCAGAAATTTTAAAAGCAGCTGCATTTATTCTACTTGTATCCTTAATTAATGTTTTCTAAATAATACAAATCAATAATTTCTATACATATCTCTGACAATAATAATATCATTTAAAATAATGTTTTTTAAATAACATGCAATGTATTACTATTCAGATATTTATCAGAAGTGTATTACTTAATCTTTTCTTCTCAATCAGTTGAGTCAATTCCTCAGTATGAACTACTGATCTGGGTGAGTCAGTCATTCCCAGGGAATGCGGGACCCGGAAGACGTCTTTGAAATCAGTCTTACGTTTCACAATGGTGATGTTATCCTTGGGAGCAACAAGAAAAGCTAAGAATCTTTATGACTGTCAGCTACATGAATCCTGAGTAGCAAACAATTATAGGAAAGCAAGATAGGGGACAATGGTTGGTACAAGGTTAGGCAATTAAGTTTGCAAACTCATCCTAGAAAAAGTGCTCGGTACCTCATTACTGAATATCACGACGTGCACCTTCAAGGTCCTACTCTTGGTTATCTACAGACATAGTGATATTCAGCATGAGGTATGTAGCACTTTTTCTAGGATGAGTTAGCTCATATTCCAACAGCTCTGATGGCCACTCCAGAAAAAGTGTTCCAAAATTGCTTTGTTACCAGAATCTCTGTGCTGGGTCCTTGGTCTCAGAAATTTGATGAATGAATTCATGGACTGCCATGAGTAAGTGACAGGACAGATTTTATTAGAGATAAGAGAAAAGAAAGAGGAAAGCCTCCAACCCAGCAGAGCAGGCTTCCCGAGCAGGTAGCCCAGTGCAGATCTCTGTCTAGGGGTTCATATATAGCTTTTCCTACCTGATAGGCAAGGGGTTCTGGGGAGATGGAAGGTAAGTTTGAGATGTGTCAAAACCATTTGGTGCCAGGGTGCTGTGGGCAGAAGTTAATTTAAAACTTCCCTTGTGTAGGAATGTTCAGGGCCTGCCCCTCCTCGGAGTCATGGCTTAGGTGGGACATTTGATCAGGCTGGTTTATGAACCTATTTGGGCTCAGAAAATGAAATCTGTGTTCAGCCCTAGGTACAAGGAACCTGCATCAGCTTTGAAAGGTGGACTTAATGCCAGTGCCGGTACGTAGCAAGGGAGTACCTCGAAGGTGACCAGAGTGATATTTAGCAATGAGGTATGTAGCACTTTTCTAGGATGAGTTTGTGAACTTATTTTTCTAACCTTATATATACTCATATTTCTCCCACCACCGTTCCTGTCTTGTGGCCCTTTATCAATGTTATAGTGGGCCATTTCTGTTATGCTTGCCTTCACTGGATGCTTGGGAATCTGGCATTGTTTAATGTGAATAAATATTCATAAACGCTTACAATCGAAAAGAACAATACTGTACGTGTTAACTCATATTTTTTTAAATCTTCAATAAAAATGTATTTATGAAAATAGACTTTCATTAAAGTGAATTTTGAAAGTCATCAACTGTCATAAAAATGATTACATTGTGTTCATGCATTTCAATAAACTATTCATTATGTTAGACATAGTTTAAGATTAGAATGTAATGTTACACTGAAATTGTAACTTGGGTGATGGTGAGTCTGTCTCAGACTCTTTCATTTTGGTGATGTCTGTATGTTTAACTTAATGTTTATTATCAGTCGAATTCAAGTGTGCTTAAAATAAACAAAGCTACACATTAGCCAAAACAAGAAAAAGAGATTTTACTCAATATCTACTGTTGGGGAGGTATGGGAAAGAGTTGAGCTCTCTTCTGATTTGTCCAGATATGATGGGATGTTTTAAGAGAGGATGAAAAAGTAGCAAGAGGAAACGAGTCAGAGCCCAAATAGAGTCAGGGAAGTAAACAATTCTAAAGGGTTGGTCAGATAAATGAGAGTAGACCAGCTGGAACTCTTCAAAATCAGGTTTCTCTCTTTCCAGAGACAGAGGCCTCCTCTCCTTCCTGATAATTACAATTGAAAGGAATAGCTTAGGGGTCATTAAGAAAGACATCCCCATGTTGCAGGAGATATTATACATACAGGCTAGGATTTACAAATGTAAACCTCTTACATTGTCTAGAAAATAGGAATGTTACCTGGATCAAACTGCAAACTCTTCTGGCAGTTTGAATTTTTTAAGTAGACGTTTTAAGGCAGGCAGTTCTCCTAAGGCCGCAGAGTAGGAGATAGGCAGCCAGTGAGCTAACAAGTCTCCACCTGCATTTACAGCTTCAGAGCCAGCTGCTCCCCGTCCCCATTGCTCATGTTACTGCCTGAGCTGCTTCCCCTCCTGAGACAGGGGTGGGATAAATGCTACTGTAAACTGCCCATGGGGGAGTTGTAGTTGCACCTCCTTACAACTGAGGATCTGAGGTGGACTGGGATGCTGAGGGATGCTGGTGCTGGGGAGCGGCTGTGAATACAGACCCTGAAAAGAAGAGAGATTTGACTTCACAGAAACCATAAGAAATTAATTAATTGCCAACTCATATCAAAACCAGGTCCCTGGTGTCAAAAATGTTGGGGAATGCCGTCCTCGCTTCAAGGCTTCAAACTGTTAGAAGCCATGCTAGAGTGAAGTCAAATCTGTCACTGCAGGAATTTGGATGAAGTTCTTACGTGCCTGGAGTTTTTTGCAGTTCTTAAATTATGGCAGGCTAAATGGGTGGATGACAAAAAGTTGGAACTGATACAAAGATAACATGTTGCACCTACTTTGAAAAGGATAGGAGAGAAACAGAAGAAACAAAGAGAATGTACTGATTTGTTCAACAACAACAACAAAATTATAACAAAGTTATGTCTGAGTACAGATATCATTAAGGATAATAGTTAAGAATTCATCACCCAAATTAAATTATCAGTAATCAATTTCATGTATGATTATGAGAATTTATTTTACAAATTTAATAAAACTTTTGATTGATAGAAAGGATTATAAATTAGAATAAAATATATGAAAGTAATATTAAGTAGCATTTTTTAAGCCACCAGTTCTCATCAGTAATGGCAGAGTCAACAGGTTAATTATAATACCCACTTTTACACTAGGAACTTTCAACTGTGTTACATGACAATGAAATACTTTCTCTTCATGTTTATTTTTCTGACTACAGATTTTTACTTGGATTTATTGAAGTAGAATTCCTAAGTTTGATGGGTTTTGTCAAAAAGTATATCTCCTTGTAACTGGTATTAAGATACAAACTGTTTCTATCACTCTAGAACTTCCTCCATTGCCCTTTCCTGTCAATCCTTAGACCAAGGTAATCGCTGATGTTGTATCTGTCACATCACTAGAAGAATTTTATTTATTCTATATTTTCATAGAAATAAAATATTACAGTATATACATCTTTATACCCTGTGGGAACAGGCTAGAAAAATTATAAAAGAAAAAAGTGGTGAAGCGTTTGTAAGGAGTACGAAGGACAACAGCCTGTCTCCTTATCTTAGAAGCTGAAGACGGCCACAAGAACAGAATGCTTAACTGGGTTTTCATAAAAGGGGTTCAAATATATCTTAATGTGGCTCTTTTTGTTTTTTATTTTGCTGTAGGTTTTCTATTTACTTCATGATCCACAATTACATCTGTTAGTTAGAATGCTCACTTTTTTATGGCTTGGGTTCCCCCTAACTGTACCTCAGTCCAGACAGTGCTTATAAACAGAAACTAGGGTGATCACCTGGAGTACACATGGGCGCTCGCTCACTCTTTCTCTCTCTCTCTCTCAATTTTTTAAAGTTTCTCTATTTTCGGAGAATATAGTCTTGTACTCTTATTGCCAATGTTTGAAAATCATTGATTTTTGACCACTTCTTTACTTATGTATGATCAGATCACAGATGGACTGATTCTTCATCTTGTCTGTGCTGGGTTAGCCTGCTGGTTAAACCTGACAGGTGTATGGCAGATGTGAAGAGGCTATTTTGCACTGGTTTGGGTCAGGCTGACCTGGGCTATTGTGGGAATGGAGCTAATCACTAATCAGGTACAAAACCTTACAGGTGGTAGTTTTGTGGAGCTGGTTGTTTGGGGTCTTAGTAATGCACCTGGGACTTTCTGACATGGACAGACACAAGATGTTATGGGAACACATTATGAGACCAGCCTGAACAGGACCCTAAGGAGCTTCTAAGAAGCAGCTGATACTCCTCTAAAACTCTGTATAAAATCCAACAATGCCCACTCCATGATGCGTGTGGTCACTAGGACAGGGTCTAGTTTGCTGTCCAAATCTTGAAAATAAACTTTTCTTTTTTTGCCAAAATTTTCTTGTTCTTGTTTTCTTTAATGATTTTAATGATTACCTTGAGCTATCACTGTCCTGTCCTAATAACTGGAACTATGTGGTGGTGTTTATATATATGTTTTAAGAAATGACAGCTTTGTTTTTGAGGTGAAGGAAATTTATCATTAATGCATTTAAGAATGTTTTATGAATAGGAGACTTGCCTCATTCTCACTTAACTTTTGTGATATATTACATGCATATAAACACATTATATGTTGTCAGAATACACACATAACATATGTATTTGCAATAAATGTGTATAATACACACATTAAAACCTTTTACATATATCAAAAGGTAATGGGAGTACTTTGTGAAATGAGAAATCCGAAATGAAATATATTTAACAAAATAATATCCTTTGAGAATGATAAAGCTAAAAATGTTATTAAACCATGAGTAAGAAGTAGATTGATAACATATGAACATGTATCCTTTCTAAGTTGAGTATACATGGTAAGACTTTTTCAGTATTTAAAAATGTTGGGCAGCGCCTGTGGCTCAAAGGTGTAGGGCACTGGCCCCACATACTGGAGGTGGTGGGCTCAAACCCAGCCCTACTCAAAAAAAACTGCAAAAATAAACAAATAAATAAATAAATAAAAAATAAAAATGCTGTTACACTTTGAAACACTTTGAGCAACAGAATGCCATTGTCTTTCAGTAGGAATCAAAGCTCTATCTCGTAGAATACCTACCAGTTTGAGGAGTGCATTACTGTTGTTTCAGTAGTCTGTTCATCTTCATGGACAAGAACTTATGATGCTTTTCTGGACACAGTTTTTGCAATGACTAGATTTTATCACATTACAGAGCACTTGTTTTTTTTTGTTTGTCTTTATATTTTTCCATACATCTCCAGCTGAGGGAAATTGACCAGAGCAAACAAATTGGTAACTGGTAGGCGTAATACATTTCATAACCTGAACTCTTGCTGTTTTTAACCCCATCCTGTCATAGAAATTTACTATAACATGTAAAACACTGCTCCTTGATAGTCTTTCTTTTTTTTTTTTTTTTGTCACAGCTGCATAAGCAGGTGCACGTTGGAAGCAGTATAAGGGATGAAAGACAGTTTATCACGCAAATAATAGTATCATATTTACCCCACCCCAAGCCTGCAATTGATCTGATTGAATATAATGCTAAGATTCTCTCTCTAAATTCACAAAAACCTACTGGATAAATATATAGCAAAAAGTATTTTATTGACACAGCAGATCCTAATAGCAGTCTATCTTTAAAAACTGCATATTATTTCCTAACAGAACCAATTGAGGTTTTCATTCTGTAAGTACATCTTTCCCCTTGCTTTGAAATGAGAAATGCCGCATCATTCTGTTTTCTGCTGCACATTTGCCAGTCCTTAAAGGTTTCATGCAAAGCAGAATAAATCATCGAGACACATAATATTCAAAAACATAGCAGTTTAAGTAAAATTAGTACTATTTCTCTTAATTCAAATTCTTGATAGATTTTTCTTAAGCCAAGAGCACCAGGGGCACAACAATATAATAACGATATGCCCATTTGAACAAATTGAGCTGACTGGCTTCTCAAGAATTTCTCTTTGAAAGCTCAAATATATCTAGACAAGTTATGTCCCCATACTTACTGTCCAGCTGTCTTTTCTGCCTGAGTACATAAACATATCAAAATAATCTTTTATTAGATTCTATGTCCTACAATAAGATCTGTTTGCTTTTTTAATGGAAGTTACTCTGACTGATATAAAAGTGAAGAATGTTTTGTGGCACCTTTATGAAAGGTTGCCGAGGGAGGTAATATAATCTTGAATATCTTACAAATAAACTTTCCTAGTGATGAGAAATGCATAAACACAGGAGAAAAGTCCTTATATTTAGCAAAGGCACTTTATTATAAAGGGGCATGAACTGAAGAAAAGAAGATAATTTATGTAGATGCTATTATGAGTTTGTTTAAGCCACCTTATGCCAGAACAAATTGAAAAGAACATATTGTTATTTTAAATAATTCAAAGTACAGCCACACTTAAGTATTTCCTTTCAAAGTGCATAATACACGAATATACAAGTGTATAGGCTTGACATACAATTTATCTCAGATATCTTGTGAATCTAGCATTCTTACTATTTACATTTGAAGCAAAACAAAATTAAAATGTTGTGAATATTTCGTCAAGGCTATTATCCTCTAGTCAGTAAGGCTAACATGTGCAATACTTTTCAAATCAATTTCTCTCTCCTGAAAAACTCAACTTGCCACTTTAAATCTGAGAAAGACATTTGTGTTTCTTTTCAAGATAAAATAAATAAGGTATACACTTTTTTGATATAAACATTTTCAAAGTATCAAGAATTTCATAATCTTACTTATGCCAACATAAATAAAAGAAAAATAAAATGTTTCAAAATACTAATATAAGAGTGAAGTAATGTTACACTTTGCCCATTTGGCTTGTACTTTGACAAGCCATCATACTTAGCACAATCATAGCAGATAGTATCCCCTAATACCAAGATTTGTTATGAGTTTCTAATATCAGGTTTCATAGAACAAGTTACCCTATACTTAAATTCCCCCCCCCAAAATTTTAGATTTTATTTTATACTATAAAATAACCCTTTACAAATTTGCAAGAATGAAAATCCTGCAAAATATGTTCTTAAACCACAAAAGAGTTCTAACTAGGAATTGATAACAACGATATTACAAAATAATAATATGCATCTACATAGGGGCTGTGCGAAATAGAAGTTTCAATAAAAATTTAAAATATTTTCAAATGAATGAAAGTGAAAACACAACATTTAAAAAAGTATATATGTAATTTAAGCAGTACTTAGAGAAAAAAATGTTTAACTTTATTTAAAGGCCTGCTTAGAAAAGAAGCACAAATTACCAAAACTGAAGCAATCTAAGTGTCTACTCTAAGAACTAGGGAAAATACAGTAAGCAGAATATGAAGCAAGTTGAGTTAGGAAATAATAAAAATTAGAGTCAAAATCTATCAAAGTGAAGATAAGAAATATGAAAATAATCAGAAGGTGATTCTTTGAAAATATCAGTCTAAATGATAAACCTCTAGTAGTGCTGATTAAGAAGAAATAGAGAATGCAGCAATGTCAAGATAAGAAGAACAGACAAATACAACAATTAAACCAATAAATTCAACAACTTAGATGAAACAAACCCACTCCTTGAAGGACGAAAACTATCAAACTCATTCATAAAAAATAGAAAACGTTAATAATTCTACACTTATTAAATAAACTGAATTACAGTTACAAGTCGTCCAACAAGGACTTGTGCAGAGGGATGGACTGAACAGCGGAACAGACATTAACACACGCGGTTTGCATGGACGGGATTGAAAGTGGCGAGTAGATATTCACCTTGGATGGGTCATTGAAGAGAAAGTTTTGGGGTTCAATAGAGAAGTGATTGGAGATGCTGAAAGCAAAGGAGAGGAACCAAGGCAAGGTGCTTAACTGGATCACTTGGGAACCAAGGCATGTTCAGCCTGCGAAAACGGGACAGAAGAGAGACCCACCTGGGTCTCCCACTCTCCCTCAAGTCTTTGCAGTACAAGTTATGAAGTGGTCCTTCCACTCACATGGGTCTCCAGACTAACAGAGAGCTGCCTAAAGTCTGAGCAGTGGGATGGCTCCAGAGATGGGAACAGCAGGGCCCTGCAACCCTCTGATACCTGAGACCTACAATTGGTGCCATCCAAGGAGTATAGCTCCAGCGTGCGGCACCTGCTGAGGAGGCCAGCATGGCCATTGCCATCTCCTCAACTCAACTTCCAGCCTAGGGAGAGAGCAGGGAGGCCAAAGACTCACAGCAGACTCAGACAGGAACCAACATCCACGGCTGCTCAGCCCCACTGCCACCATCAAGGAGCCCCACAGCACCATCAGCCATGGTGCTGTTGATGCTGCTGTAGCTTCAGGACCCAGGGGCCAGGAAACCCCTACAGCTGCCCACCTCTGCTGCCAATGTGAAGAAGGACCTACTCTGTCCCAAACTGAGCTATCAACAGTGGCCTGGGGACCAGTTCACCTTTCCACATGAACATGCCCTGGAGCACAGACTGGGACAACCATGGGGAAATGGAGGAGACACAATAAAGAAGCAGTTTTATGAGCTCATAGTGGTGCTAATCCTCTCCTGTGTGAGCATCCCTCCAGAGCAGGTCTCAAGCATTCCATTCAGGGGCTGAAGAACTGGGATTGCCAAACCAAGACCACTATCAATAGCCCCTGAGCACCATTCCAAAAAGCAGTCAATATTGCAGTGGTATCTACTGACTAGAGCCCAAAGGGAGTGTGCCTTGTTCTCTCCAACACTGAACAACTGAGTTACAAGCACAGGAGAGCAGGTGTAAATCATAGTTAGTATTTTTGAGATCAGAGAAGTCATTCCAGATGAGAACAAACCAGCATTATAATGCTGACAATATAAATAAAGTCCCATGACACCCCTCAAATATCACATTAGGTCTCTAGCAATAGACTCTAACCAAAATTAAATGTTTGAAATGCAAGATGTGGAGTTCAAAATATCGATTGCAAGTATACTGAAGTGGATTGAAGAGAAAGTAAAAAATCAACAGAAAGGAACTAAAAAGCATTAAAATATGAACTAAAATCTTTTTTTTTTTTTTTTTTGTAGAGACAGAGTCTCACTTTATCATCCTCAGTAGAGTGCCATGGCATCTCACAGCTCACAGCAACTTCCAACTCCTGGGTTTAGGCGATTCTCTTGCCTCAGCCTCCCGAGTAGCTGGGACTACAGGCACCCGCCACAACACCCGGCTAGTTTTCTGTGTTTTGCAGTTCGGCCGAGGCTGGGTTTGAACCAGCCACCTTCAGTATATGGGGCCGGTACCCTACTTGATAGCCACAGGCACCGCCCACGCCTGGCTATTTTTTTGCTGCAGTTTGGCCAGGGCTGGGTTTGAACCCTGCTACCCTCGGTATATGGGGCCAGCGCCCTGCCTTCTGAGCCATAGGCGCCACCTTGCCTTCTGGCTGTTTTTTTTTTTTTTTTTTTGAGACAGAGTTTCAAGCTGTTGCCCTGGGTAGAGTGCCCTGGTGTCATAGCTCACAGCAACTTCAAACTCTTGGGCTTAAACGATTCTCTTGTCTCAGCCTCCCAAGTAGCTGGGACTATAGCTGCTGGACACAACGCCTGGGTATTTTGTGGTTGTGGTTGTCATTGTTTGGCAGGCCCGGGCTGGATTCGAACCCACCAGCTCCAGTGTATGTGGCTGGCACCCTAGCCGCTGAAGCCACCTTCTGGCTGTTTTACTCTAGGCAAGTTACTTAGTCTCTAGGACTCAGTGCCGTCATGGGTAGAATGGCCATACTAGCCACCGCACAAGGTTGAAGAGATAAGGAATGTAAGTGAAGTGAAGCCAGCACTCAAATGTGGGTTGCCACCTCTTTTGGTGAATGGGGCTCTTGGCCAGAGGTCTTTGGAGCTGTACAATGTGTACCTGTAATGGTGATTATCTGTAGGAGGTTTTACTGCCACCCCTGACATACTCCATGAATGCCATGAATGATAATGATAATGCAGTGGGTTTCTGAGAGTCCTCTAATATTGTAAGCAAATGTGTGTGCCTGTGGCGGGGATACGATTTCCTGGTGCAACATCTATAATTGTCATCAGATTCTCAGCTGTGCCCATGATGGAACAAGAACCACTGTCTAAAATACAGAAAAATTAGTTAGGAAATTACACTCCAGGTTCGGTGTCTGTGGCTCACCGGGCTAAGGGGCCAGCCACATACACCTGAGCTGGCGGGTTAGAATCCAGCCTGGGCCCACCAAACAACAATGATGGCTGCAACCAAAAAGTGGCCGGGTGTTGTGGTGGGCGCCTGTAGTCCCAGCTACTTGGGAGGCGGAGGCAAGAGACTCGCTTGAGCCCAGGAGTTGGAGGTTGCTGTGAGGTGTGATGCCACTGTACTCTATCCAGGGTGACAGCATGAGGCTCTGTTGCAAAAAAAAAAAAAAAAAGGAAATTACAGTCCAATGATAATCACAATAAGTGGCTGGTAGTGCACCATGTGCTTTGCGTGTGTCATTTTAATCCTCAGTGAACACCGGCCTTTCTGCCTCCTTCTGAAACTGCCCTTACAAATTGATGAAGCAGTGCAAGGCAAAAACTAGGTTAAGGGCCCCCAGACCCTCAACTCTGCAAAGGAGCAGGTTTAGCTAAAATAATGTGAATAATCAGCCATTGTCTCTTCATTTGCTTGATAACAAACTGTTCCCTAGTTTGTTTCTTTATCTTGGAGTCATGAATAGATGTCCATAAAGAACATCACCTGTGGGCGGCGCCTGTGGCTCAGCGAGTAGGGCACCAGCCCCATATACTGAGGGTGGTGGGTTCAAACCCGGCCCTGGACAAACTGCACCCAAAAATAGCCGGGCGTTGTGATGGGCGTCTGTAGTCCCAGCTACTCGGGAGGCTGAGGCCAGAGAATCACCTAAGCCCAGAAGCTGGAGGTTGCTGTGATCTGTGACGTCACAGCCCTCTACCAAGGGTAACAAAGTGAGACTCTGTATCTACAAAAAAAAAAAAAAAAGAAAAAAGAACATCACCTGTTTGGAACCTTGGGGTATTTTTTGAGACATCGTTTAGGTTCTGCATTCCAGTGACAAACAAACACACGCTGACCAAGGAACTTATTCATCTGGTCTTGGACCACCCACCCAAGGTCCTGCGTTCCAGTAACTAACCCAGCCAGCAGCACCCATACCAACGCACTAAGGGCAATGTCCTGAAATCACCCCTATCCAGTAAACCCTGATTGTCTAATCTTCTGCCCATCAAGCTGACTTTAAAAACTCTGTCCCACCAATTATCTGGGACACAAATTTGAGAGGTTTTTTTTTTTTTTTTTGAGACAGAGCCTCAAGCTGTCACCCTGGATAGAGTGCTGTGGCATTACAGCTCACAGCAACCTCCAACTCCTGGGCTTAAGCGAGTCTCTTGCCTCTGCCTCCCAAGTAGCTGGGACTACAGGCACCCACCACAACGCCTGGCCATTTTTTGGTTGCAGCCGTCATTGTTGTTTGGCAGAACCGGGCTGGATTCGAACCCGCCAGCTCAGGTGTAAATG
>CAUYON010054462.1:0-24003 GCA_963573935.1 Arctocebus calabarensis
CTTAAGCGATTCTCTTGCCTCAGCCTCCCTAGTAGCTGGGACTACAGGTGCCCGCCACAGCGCCCGGCTATTTTTTTGTTTTGCAGTTCGGCTGAGGCCGGGCTTGAACCCGCCACCTTCGGTATATGGGGCCGGCGCCCTACTCGCTGAGCCACAGGAGCCGCCCTTTAATTGTTTAATTTTTAATTATATAGGTACATAATTGTTCATATGTTGGGGTACATGTGATTCTGTGTTATATGTATACAATATGAAATGATCAAACCAGGGTAATTGGGGTCTCTACCCATCACCTCAGGCATTTATTATTTCTTTGTGTCGGGAACATTGAAAATTCCACTCTTTTAGTTATTTTGAGACATACAATAAATCGTTGACTACGGTGACCCTGTCATGCTACTGAACACTTGTGTGTCCCTTATTTTGTTAGGAGTTACAAGGTAGCGATGATGTAATTCTATACTTCTTCTGCACATAGCTGAAATTTAAGAGTAGTTTTCTTTCATTACCTTTTAGGCTACCTTGATATACAGATATTACTAGTTTTCAGAGTAATGAGTTTGTTTTTTAGCACCCTTCTAAGGTGATAAAGGAAGTCTTCATTTGAGCATTACAGTGAATGAATGGACTTTAATATCATTGATGTATTTCAGTTCTTTGTAGTCACTATTCTTTTTGATGTCCCAAGTTTGGCCAGTGGGGACCTCTTCAATTTGAGTCTTGGAATATTTTATCACAATCTCAGCAGTCTTTGCTGTTATCCATGCCATGCTGTAAAAAGATATTTCAGGCTCAATTTGTATATTTCCGTCCCCAGACCAGAATTGGCCATTTATCTAAGGTACCTGGGCTGGTTGGTTTGTTTATATTTTTTTATTGCATATATTTACTGTACATAATAAAATATATAATGAATAAATATCATGATTTCCTATTCAAAATTAGGATTATAAGCTTTTTACACAACTAATTTAATTTTATAATTTATCTTTTTCCTCTTACAATAAAAATCTTGGTTCCTAATAATAACATAATTGCTTACTTGCTTTATCCTATCAAAATAATGATATCAATATCATTACTAATGACACAATTACTGAGAACAGTTGAGGATTTCTGTTTGTCCCACTGTGGATGTACAATTACATTACTGTGTCTGAAAGTCATTTTCAAATACTTCTCTGTGTGGTGAAGCCACTAACTTGCCACTCCTCTTTCCTTGTTTGGTTTTTCTTTTGATTTTTAGGGTTAAGGATCCTTTTTTTTTAGTGTTTTGTACAGAAGGGGGGATAATAAGGAGCTCCATGGGTTTCTGTCTGAATGAAATGAAAATGATGAGTGGGAGAGCCCACTGAGAACACAGCATCTGTGGGAATGTGAAGATTCTTTTTCTGTAGCAAAGCGCATGGTTCCGCCCAGCTGGAGAACGCTGTTAGCGAAACTGTCAAGACGTGCATCTGGCCCCTTAGGGTTAGTTACTGCCACAGAGGCCTGATTGCCCAATTTGCCCTCTCAATTTAGCCCGATTTATTCTAATTTAACCATTAAACTCCCCATTTCTCTGGTTCTTCAACATGCCGAATGGTGATAAATTATAATACCCCTTAGATTTTTTGTGTAGAATACAGGAGACAATCCATGTATGTAAAGTGCCCAGCACAATAACTGTCCTTGGTTACGTCCTTAATAAACAGTAATAATCAAAATACCTCCTATTTATCAAGCACATCAGGCCATGCCAGGTGTGTCTATGAAGTAACTCATTTCATACTCCCAACAACCTTAAAACTTTGGTGCAATTGTTACATTATCCTCCCTTTATTATTATTATTTTTATTTTTCTTATTGGGGATTATTCATTGAGGGCACACAGAAGCGGGTCATTGTCCGCACTTTCAAGATGAGAAAACTGAGGTCTGCAAAGGGCAAATTCTCAAAGCCACACAAAATAAGTAGCAGGGAAAGAATTTAAACACTGGGGCGGCACCTGTGGCTCAAGGAGTAGGGTGCCAGTCCCATATACCAGAGGTGCTGGGTTCAAACCCAACCCTGGCCAAAAAAAAAAACTGAAAAAAAAAAAATTTAAACACTGACTTGCCTGGTTCCAGAAGCCATGTATGAAAGTGAATGAAAATACCTCCTTCATTAGGTTTTTGTGAAGTCTCCATGAGATTTTGTATGAGGTGCGCCCAGCATATGGCGTGCTTAATAACGGGAACATTGACTTCCTTCTTCCCTCAAGGAAGCAGGTGGGGAAGTTGAGCTGTTTAGGAGATGGCAAGGAGACAGCCTGAGCCCATCGCCATCATCAGCCTTCGGAGGTTGAGCCTGGGGAGCCCAGAGCCACAGCTGCAAGGTGAGAGCGCTCAGGCTGTTGCTTGTTCCCATCCTCCACCCCGCCACCCCCCACCCCGCCACCGTAGGGACTTGTCTTGAAAATAACGCATTGGTTTCCCACATCCCGCAAGTGAGCGGTGCTCCCGACGCTTTCCCTTCCCACCAGCAGCTGTTCCTTCCACCCCTTTCCGTTAGAGTCGAAGACGTTCACCGTGGAGGACGCAGTGGAGACCATCGGATTCGGACGTTTCCACATCGCCCTGTTTCTCATCATGGGCAGCACCGGGGTGAGTCCTGGGAGACGGTCTGCATCCGCTGCCCCTCCCCGCTGGAGTGTAGAGCCCCCCCCCATTCACTTTTGGCAGGTGTTTGGTTATGAACAAATGAATATTTGTGTCTTTAAGTTTTGGGAATTCACTGCTTTTTTTTTTTTTTATTGATTTAAATGAAAGTATTAAGAAGGGAGAAAACTGTGGTATTATTCTATGTAAAATTTGACCCATTGCTCTCGTTTTGTGCCTAACAATCACCTGAGACACATCATAATGACCAGGTCCTTTAAGAGGCACTGACGAAGCTTCCAATGGGTCCCCTCCAAATCTCAGGTGTCGCCCATATGATAGGATTAAGAGGTGGGTCTTTTTGAAAGGTGATTATGGCATGGGGTCCCCCCTCATGAATGGGATTAAGTTCCTTCTAAAAGGGGCTTCACAAAAAAAATAAAAATAAAAAAAAAAAATAAAAGGGGCTTCGCGCAACAGCCTTCAGCTCACTTGCCTTCTGCCGCGTGAGTACAAAGTGTCCCTCCACTGCAGAATTCAGCCACTGGGGACCACAGGACTTGCTGGTACCTTGATCTTGGACTTCCCGGTCCTCAGAACTATGACAAAATGAGTTCTGTTCTTTAAAAATTACCCAATCTCAGATATTTTGTTAAAGCAGCACAAATGGACTATGACATTTACCAGATGCTATTTTGAGGAAAGAACAATAACCGCTCAACTTTGGGGCTTTTGCAACAGTAGTGATGTTTGAGGAACTCCAAAACCACTTCTGCTTTCTCCGTTTGCAGGTGGAGTGAGAATATATTAACCCCATAGAGAGTTGCAGAATGGTAATGAGACAGCTGGGATAATGGAAGGCAAGGGGTCGGTACAACAGAGATTTGGGGTGGGAGAGGAAAGATAGCGAAGGGGGAGATGAGTGAGAAAAACACTAGAGAGGTACAAAGTTATGATTTAATAAATAGTAATAATAAAAAAAAACACTAGAGAGCTCTGACCCTCACCACTCAGCTAAATGGTGTAAGGATGAGAGTCACATGAGCTGGAGGTAGCACCTACGTTCTGATACATCGTTCAAAAGCATTACAGTCTCAGAAGACAGTCCAGGGTAAAAAAGAGAGGAAGGCACGATGTGTCTTAGTCCTACTTTAAAAAGAATTATTTGGTAGAATATAAATGTCTTCATATAGTGATTAAAAGGCCATGAAGGCTATGTTAAATAGTAAAAAAAAAAAAATTGATTGAATTGGCCGTCCACATTAGTTTGGAATTTAGTTCGTTTACATTTCCTGTACTGTACTTGTCCCAAATGTGAAACTCCTCCTATCTTCATTATACTGTCTTCTTGCCAATCGGGCATCTGATCCCCTTCCCAAGACTCAAGAATGCTATAGGAGCTCATAATGATGCCTTGGAATCCAAAACAAATGCACTAGGAAGCCCCTGGAAGGGTGTAGTGAAGCCCAGTAGGGACTTTCCATCCTGTCAAGCAAATTTATCATACATCTTAGCTCAGTCAGTTATCAGGTTAAGCATAATTCTTTGATGAGCTTGTTAAAGGGAAATAAGTAAATTGGAGGCTATTCAAAGGCAGGGATATGTTCTGAACTTCCTTGTAATTCCACACAGTAACCTAGTATAATGCTTGGTTGACAGTAGTTCCTTGATTAACAATTAGCTTTTGTAGATTTATCTCTTTTATGTGCTTTTCAAACAAAGAATAGTGCAATGTAATGGGAGTTATAAGAGCAACAGGATATTCCAGACACAATTTATGGAACATCAAATTCATGCTAAGACTGGAGACATAAGACATTACTTTTATATTTAAAAAATAGAATGTAAAAATCTGAATGTTTTTAAAATATGAGACATCAAAGACAATTCACACTTATAGCTAAGCATTTGAAGACATACTCTCAGATCTCAGGAGATGCAAGGTTAGGGTCTGACCACAATGCGCACACACACACACACACACACACACACACGCACAATTTACCTCCCCATTCACCCCTACAAAAAGCATAGACATAAACCCAGTAATTCTACTTTCAGGAATTTACTTTAACAAATAATTAAATAAGTGCATAATATATTTGAAAGAAGCTGTTCACCTAGGATTATCTTGATAATAATGAAAAATCTGGAACATTCTACATGTCTCTCCTTAGAAGACTGGTAAAACAAATTATAGCAATGCCATACAATGAAATGCTAATTAAAATAATGGTGTGGATCTACATCTATTGGTATTAAAAGACATTATGAATATACTAAATGATCACATTAAAAAAAGAAGGAACAATGGGATCTCGATTTATTGTAAAATAATGTTTAAAAAAATACATGTACATTTAACCATTAGTCTGGAAGGATATGTAACAAAATAAATAAATAATTATTTCAGAATAATAGAATTACAAATGATATTTTTCTTTTTTGTGCTTTTCTATTAATTCCTAAATTTTTTACATGAACATATGGCAATTTTTTAGATAAAGTTTATGAAAGAAATTTGTATGCTACAAAAAATATAAACAAAGAACAGTAACTAGCCATAAATCTTTCCATCTAAAACTTACCATTTTTTTATTAAGTGAACATTGTTCTGAAAATATTGTTACTATCCTAGATATCTCCATATACAGTGATACATATAGACATGTGAATTAGCTAGATAAATAATTAATATATAGACAGATCAATTAAAATGTGATTAAAATAGAATCACACTATGCTACATAAAAAAACTAAAATCATAAAAAACACTAAATCTAAGTTTAAGAAAAGAGAGAGAAATGAATGTGCACTAAAATAATTGCTAAAAGTCAGCTAAACATTTTTATCACCATAAAATATTTGGGGGGGGAAATATAAAATAAAAAATTTAAGGCTCGGTGCCTGTGGCTCAACGGGCTAAGGCGCCAGCCATGTACACCTGAGCTGGCGGGTTCGAATCCAGTCCGGGCCCGCCAAACAACAATGACAGCTGCAACCAAAAAATAGCCGGGCATTATGGCGGGCACCTATAGTCCCAGCCACTTGGGAGGTGGAGGCAAGAGACTCGCTTGAGCCCAGGAATTGGAGGTTGCTGTGAGCTGTGATATCATAGCACTCTATCCAGGGTGACAGCTTGAGGCTCTGTCTCAAAAAAAAAATTTAAGTCATAAAATAATGAGTAAACTACATGTTTAATACAGACAGTATCAATTGACTCCTTCCTAGGCAAGAGAAGAAATTTAGCAACCTTTCCTTTCCTCCCACCTCCTCATTTTTATACACCTGGCTTTACAACATTTACATTTGCTTGTACAGCCATCTTCCTACAGTTGTTAATTTTTTGTTTTTTGTTGTCCTTGGTAGAATGCCATGACTTCATAGAACACAGCAACCTCAAACTCTTGGGTTCAAATGATCCTCTTGCCTCAGCTCCCCAAGTATCTGGGACTATAGGCTCTCACCATAACACCCAGCTAGTCTTTCTATTTTTAGTGGAGATGGGGTCTTGCTCTTGCTCAAGCTGGTCTCAAACTCCTGAGCTCAAGCAATCCACCTGCCTACAACCTCCCAAAGTGCTAGGATTATAGGCATAAGCCACTGCACCCAGCCAAATGTCAAATTTTAGATCAATGTCTAAATGAACCTAATAATTGCTACCTATTCTGTTACCATGTCTTTTTCATTCCTGAGTTCTGTATTTTTAATTTATACTTTGGTTTTCAGTATTTCCCCCAAATAGTCTCCTTTTGTAAAAAAATAAGGCTTTACATATGCCATATTCACTGAGTTCTTAAATGTTCAAAAATAGCTTTCTATTACCTGTATATACGAATGACAATTTGACAGGATATTATATTCTCAGGTTATGTTTTCTTTCTACCATTGTCTTTTAACATTGATTCTTACTATATAGAATATATAAATTCTGGTAGGGGTGGAGCAAGATGGCAGACCAGACAGATCATTCAGTTGAGCTCTCCTAGATCAACTAGGGGAAAAGAGAGAACCCGGACATACCTGGCATGGGGATCTTACCCAGAGTTGTACCTCAGGGAGTACAAAAAGGAGGTGTGGAGCTAGAACCAGTGTATGATCTGGAGCAGTGGAAATCTGATGAGTTAGGCAAGTGATTGCAATTGGCTGGGATCAACTGGACCCCACGGAGATCCAGGACAGGAGAATCCTTTGTGGAGTTTTCAGTTGTTGGGGGAAACTGCATGTTGAATGGAAAGCTTAGAAGAGTGGGCAGACTCTAATAGTATACAGACCCAGATTTGAATGGATGCTGGAGTGGATCCATGGATAGTTGGAGTGGATTTGCCACAGCTTTGGTGGCTGGAGAGGCGCCAAAGGTCTCTGCAGCTGGGGGTGGGAGGGTTGCCATTGTGGGAAAGTCCTGAGAGGCTCTTAGCAGGGGCCTAAAGCACGGCCATCTTAATTCCTCCTGCTGGGATCAGAACTTCACCCTTGGGACAGGCTGAGAGACTCCAGCACTTCACAGGAATTGGAGTCAGAGGGCACTGTGAGACATGCCCCTGAAGGATTCTTGTGAGCTTTAAGATCCCAACCAGGCAGGGTCTGAATGCAAGAAAACAATCAGGTGATCACCAAAGGCACCTAAGTTTGGAATAAAGACCATAATAATTGCTGGCTGCGCTCTCCATCTCCTAAAAAACCCACAACACCACCTGGTGTCCTAGAGACATATTGCAACATATTATTATCAAGAGCAAGGACTTCGTTTATTTCGTCACCAGGAAGAGTTTGGCTTTGCTCAGGCTGAGGCCACTTCAAGACTTTAGCTGTGAGACAAGGTAATTTGACTTAAAGGAGGCAGTGAGGAAGAGAAACTAGGACAAGGAGGTGAATAAGAAGAATGAACACATGAAGATGAACCAACAAAAAATTCAGGCAACACTGAAAACCAAAACAGAGAAACTCCCCCAAGAGACAATGAGGCAGCTACTGCAGAAGACTCCACCTATAAAGAATTAATGGACTTGACAGAAAGACAATTTAAAATATGGATGATAAAGACAATAAAAGAAATGAATGAGAAAATGGAAAGACAAAACCAAAAGTCGGATGAGAGATATGTAGAATATTGAAAGAATATGGCAGAGCTTAAGGAAATGAAAGAGACAATCAAGGAATGTAAAGATGCAATAGAAAGTATCAAAAATAGTTTAGACCATGGAGAAGAAAGAACTTCAAAGCTAGAGGACAAAGTCTTCAAGTTAACCCTGGTAGTTAAAGATGCAAAAAAGAAGAGAGAGAAAACAGAGCAGGGGCTTAGAGAACAACGAGACTCCATGAAGTGTTCAAACATACGAATAATAGGGATTCCTGAAGGGTAAGAGGATTGTTCCAAAGGAATGGAAGCCCTACTGGAGACTATCATAAATGAAAACTTCCCAAGTTTTATGATAGACCCCCAACACACTCCTTTCAGATGGATACAAATCCTAGGCCATCTCAACTCAAACAGAGTCTCTCCAAGACACATTGTAATAAATCTGTCCAAACTCAAGATGAAAGAAATAATTCTGCAAGCAGCCAAAATTAAGTGCCAACTGACCTACAGAGGCAGAGCCATAGGATGACTGTAGACTTTTCAAATGAAACCTTCCAAGCCAGAAAAGCCAGGTCATTCACCTTCAACATTCTTAAACAAAACAATTTTCAGGCCAGAATTCTGTATTCTGCTAAACCAAGCTTCAAAATTGATGGAGAAATCAAATCTTTTGTGGATATACAAACACTGAGGAAATTCACCACAAGACCAGTTCTGCATGAAATACTTAGACCTATTTTAACACTGACTACCACAATGGACCAAAGTAAACACCCAGAAGCTAAAAGGCAAAACTTAGCTTCCACAATGGTGCAAAGGATAAAACTAAACAATTAGCCTTCATAAAATAAGATGACTAGAACTCCACCACACCTATCAATTCTCTCAAAAAATGTCAATGGACTGAATTCACTACTGAAGAGCCACAGGCTGGCTGATTGGATAAAAAAGCACAAGCCATCCATATAATGTCTTCAGGAGACACATCTAGCCTTGAAAGACAAACCAAGACTTAGGGTTGAGGAATGGAAAACAGTATTTCAAGCAAAGGGAAATCAGAAGAAAAGAAGGGCTGTAATCTTATTTTCATATACAAGTGGATTTAAAGCAACTAAAGAAAGGCAAAAATGGACACTTTATATTGGTCAAAGGACTAATACAACAAGAAGACATTTCAATTTTCAATATTTATGCACCAAACTTAAATTCTCTCAGATTTATGAAACAGATCTTGATGGGTCTGAACAATATGATATCCTCTAACACCAAACTAGTCAGGGACTTTAACATTCCTCTAACAGAACTGGCCAGATTCTCTAAACAGAAACTAAACAAAGATACAAAGGACTTAAATGTGACCCTAGAACAAATGGGATTAATAGACATATAACATCCCAAAGCTAAAGATATAATTTTTTTCTCATTAGCCTATGGTACATACTCCAAAACTGACTACATCCTAGAATACAAATCAAACCTCAGCAAAATTAAAAGAATAGAAATTATATCTTGTCTCAGACCACAAGGCAATAAAATTGGAACTCAACTCCAACAAAAACGTTCATCCCCACACAAAGACTTGGAAAATCAAGCAACCTTATGCTGAATGATAGTTGGGTTTAGGAGGAGATAAAAGAGGAAATCATTAAATTCCTCAAACATAACAATGAAAACACAAGTTACCAAAACCTTTGGGATACAGCAAAAGCAATCTTAAGGGGGAATTTATGGCATTAGATGCCTACATTCAAAAAATAGAAAGAGAGTGCATTAGCAAACTCATAAACCATCTTATGGAATTGGAAAAAGAAGAAAAACTATCCTAAACCCAACAGAAAAAAAGAAATAACCAAAATTAAATCAGAGATTAATGAAATTGGAAACAAAAGAATCATTCAGATAATTAACAAGACAAAAGCCTGGTTTTTAAAAATAAATAAATAAAATCAATAAATTTTTGACCAGATTAACTGAAAAGTAAAATCTCTAATAATCTCAATCAGACACAATAAAGGGGAAATAACAACAGATGCCACAGGGATACAAAAGATCCATCTCTGAGTACTATAAGAAACTCTATGCCTAGAAATTTGATAATGTGGAGGAAATAGATCAATATCTGGAATCATACCTTTTCCCTAGACTTACCCAAGAAGAAAGAGATCTCTCAAACAGGCCAGTTTCAACAACTGAGATTGAAGAAATAATAAAAAATATCTTAACATAAAAAAGTCCTGGTCCAGATGGCTTCACACCAGAATTCTATCAAACCTTCAAAGAAGAACATGCATCCATAATGCAGAAATTATTCCAAAAAATTGAGAAGGAAGGCATCTTCTCCATCACATTCTAAAAAGCAAACAGGATACCAAAACCAGGAAAAGACCCAACTAAAAAGGAGAACTCCAGACCCATTTAACGAATGAATATACATGCAAAAATTCTCAGTACAATCCTACCCAATAAGTTACATTACACATTGAATAAAAAATTATTCACCACAAGTAGGTTTCATCCCAGGGATCAAGGCTAGTTTAACAAATATAAGTCCATAGACATAATTCACCTTATCAACAGGAGCAAAACAAAGAACATATGATCCTCTCAATAGTGCAGAAAAAGCATTTGATAAAATTTAGCATCCTTTTCTAATTAGAATTAAAATTTCTAACTTAAGGCATAGGGGGCACATTTCTTAATCTGAGCTAATATTATACTGAATGCAGTAAAACTGAAAGCTTCTCCACTTAGAACTGGAACCAGACAAGGTTGTCCTCTATCACCACTACTATTCAACATAGTGCTGAAAGTTCTAGCTAATACAATCAGGCAAGAGAAGGAAATAAAGAGCATCAAAATGGGGGCAAAGGAGGTCATACTCTTGCTCTTTGCCAACAATATGATCTTATACTTAGAAAGCCGCAAAGACTCAATCACAAAAGTCTTGGAAATGATCAAAAAATACAGCAATGTCTCAAGGTATAAAGTCAATGTCCACAAATCCAACAATATGATCATATACTTAGAAAGCCCCAAAGACTCAACCACAAAAGTCCTGGAAATGATCAAAACATATAGCAATGTCTCAAGGTAAAAAGTCAATGTCCACAAATCAGTAGCCTTTGCATATGTCAATTAACAGCCAAGATGGCTCAGGCCCGTAGTTCAGTGATTACAGTGCCAGCCACATACACCAGGGCTGGCAGGTTTGAACCCAGCCACAGCTTACTAAACAATAATGGCAACTACAACAAAAAATATCCAGGCATTATGGTGGGCACCTATAGTCCCAGCTACTTGGGAGGCTGAGGCAAGAGAATTACTTAAGCCCAAAAGTTAGAGGTTGCTGTGAGCTGTGACTCTACTGAGTACAACATAGTGAGACTTTGTCTCAAAAAAAAAAAAAAAAGCCAAGATGAGAAGGTAATCAAGGACACAATTCCCTTCACAGTAGCTTCAAAAAAATGAAATACCTAGGAATATACATAACAAAAAAAGTGAAGGACCTGTACAAAGAAAATTATGAAATAGCAGAGATATGTTCTTTTTACTAAGAAAAGAAATAGCAGAAGATATTAACAAATGAAGAACATACCATGCTCATGGCTGGGAAGAATCAACATTGTTAAAATGTCTATACTTCCCAAAGCAATCTACAGATTAAATGAACTCCCCATTAAAATACCAACATCATACTTTCAAGATTTGGAAAAAATAATTCTTCATTTTGTATAGAGCCAGAAAAAACTCCATAAACCAAGGCAATTCTTAGTAATAAAAACAAAGCTGGGAGCTCAGCATCCATAGCTCAATGAGTAGGGTGCCGGCCACATACCCCAAGCCTGGCAGGTTCAAGACCAGCCTGGGCCTGCTAAACAATGACAACTGTAACCAAAAAATAGCCAGGCAGGTGTTGTGGTGGGTACCTGTAGTCCCAGCTACTCAGGAGGCTGAGACAAGAAATCACTTAAGCCGAAGAATTTGAAGTTACTGTGAGCTGTGGTGTCACAGCAATCTACTGAGGGCAACATAGTCAGACTCTATCTTTAAAAAAAAGAAAGAAAGAAAGCTGGAGGTAAAGCTACTAGACTCTCAGCTGTCATATAAGACCATACTAATCAAAACAGCATAGTATTGGCACAAAAATAATGATCTTGACATTTGGAACCAAATAGGAAAAGCATGAGATTAAACTAACCTCTTACAGCCACTTGATCTTTGATAAACCAAACAAGAACATACACTGGGAGAAAGAATTTCTATTCAATAAATCTTGTTGGGAGAACTGGGTAATGAAACTGGACCCGCACCTCTCACCACTTACAAAAATTGATTCAAGATAGATAAAAGATTTAAATCTAAGGCATGAAACAATAAAAATCCTCAAAGAAAGTGTGGAGAAAACGCTTGAAGACTTCAACCTGAGGAAAGGTTTTGTTTTTTTTGAGACAGTCTCAGGCTGTCACCCTGCTGGTGTCACAGCTTACAGCAACCTCAAACTCTTGGGCTTAATTGATTCTCTTGCCTCAGCCTCTCAAGTAGCTGGGACTACAGGTGCCCACCACAATGCCCAGTTTTTTTTTGTTTTTTGTTTTTTTGCTTTTTTAATTTCAGCTGGCTTTCATTCTTCTTATTTTAGAGTTTTTTGGTTTGGGGGGGTTTCCTTTCTTACTTTAGCAATTCTCTTGCCCTTTGCCTCCCAAGTAGCTGGGATTACAGGCACACGCCACAATGCCCAACGTCTTCTTTTCTGTTGGTATAGATAGGGTCTTTTACTCTGGCCCACTCAGGCTTATGCTGGTCTCGAAGCATAAGCCCTCCAAGCTCAGGAAATCCACCCACCTCAGCCTCCTACAGCACTGGGACTACATGCATGAGACACTACACCCACCCCCAGCTATTTTTTTGGTTGCAGTTGTCATTATTGTTTTAGCTGGCCTGGGCCAGGTTCAAACCCACCAGCCTCAGTGTATGTGGCTGGTGCCCTACCCACCGAGCTATGGGCACCACCCCTAAGGAAAGATTTTACGAAGAAGACTTCTGTGGCCATTGCAACAACAACAAAAATAAACAAATGGGACTTAATTAAACTGAAAAGCTTCTTTACAGCTAAGGAAACAACAACCAAAGCAAACAGGTAACCTTCAGAATGGGAAAGGCATTTGCATATTATGAATTGGACAAAAGCTTGACAACTAGTAACTATAGAGAACACAAGTTAATCAACAAAAAAGACCCAACAATCCCATATATCACAGGTCAAAAGACATGAATAGAACCTTTTCTAATGAAGACAGACCAATGGATAATAAACCTGTGAAAAAATGTTCATCATCCCTAATCAACAGAGAATGCAAATCAAAACTACCCTGAGATATCATAACCTAACCCCAGTGAGACTGGCCCACATCACAAAGTCTCAAAGCTGCAGATGCTAGTTGGATGTGGAGAGAAGGGAACACTTTTATACTGCTGGTGGAACTACAAACTAATACAACCTTTTTGGAAGGAAGTATGGAGACTCCTCAAAGAACTCAAATTGGACCTCCCATTTGATCCTACAATCCCATTACTAGGCATCTATCCAGAAGAAAAAAATCCTTTTATCATAAGGACATTTGCATCAGACTATTTATTGCAGCTCAATTTAAAATTGTCAAAATGTGGAAACAGCCTAAATGCCCACCAAGCCAGGAATGTAGATTAACAAGCTGTGGTATATGTATGCCATTTAGCCACAAAAAAAGATGGAGACTTTACATTTTTTGTATTAACCTAGATGGAGGTGGAAGATATTTCTCTTAGAAAAGCATCACAAGAACAGAGCAGCAAGAATCTAATGTACTAAATTCTAATATGAAGGCAATAGATGAGCTAACATAAGGGGGAGAGGAGGCGCATGAGCAAGTGGGGAAAGGTGAGGGATGGGGTCATGGTGTATGGCACACCTCCTGGGGTTGGGACACTATTATAAAAGGGACTTTATCTAACAAAAGCAATTCTCACTCAAAATACTAAAATATTATTATAGAAACTTTTTCTTCTATGGCCTACTGCTAGGCAATTTGAGCCATTTTGCTAAATTAACATCACACTACATATTCAGTCTAGAATGATAGTATATGAAGCAGAGCTCATTTCTGTCTTGTTCACTATTATTTGTCTAGTGCCTAGACTGTAAGCATTCACAAAATTGTCCAATGTATTAATTAATGATAAAAATCTGCCTGTATGATACAATGAACACTATTCTGGTTGTGGGATAAAAGCCTTAAAGCCTTAACTTCAGCACAATTCATCTATGTAACAAGGAATACTGTGCCCTCTAAATCTACTGAAAGAAAAACAATTATCATCAGTTGCCTATCCTATCTAGACAAAACTTTTTATCTATAGACAAAAATTTCTGTATATAGAAAATCTGATCAATCACATTTCATGTCTCAGGATCTACCACAAAAACTTCTGGATAACTATTAATATAAAACTGAGAAAGCACTGTTATCCATACTACTAATTTGGGTTCAAGACAGTGCTTTCTAAACTTTAGCACGCATCACTAATTAAGGACTAGTTGAAATACAGATTGCTGGGCCCCGCTCTAGAGTTTCCATTCAAATAGGGCCCGAAGAATCTGCATTTTTAACAATTTCCTAACTAAGGTTGATGCTGTTCATCTAGACATTACATTTTGTGAACTATGAATTAAGAAAACCAGACCACTTAGTAAGAATAGTCTTTACTTATATTGATGATGTACTTTCTGAGAAAAATCTTATCCATAGGCAGTAGATTTCTTGCACTAGTAGTACAATCTTATCAGTTCTCTGGAGTTTACATAGTCTATTATTCTGCATGACATTCAACAGTGTCTTTTTAGTTCAAGAAAAACCTGTCAAATAGGTGGCAACCAGAAAACTACAAACACAACTTTCTTGTCAATACTACAAGATTGTCCAAAAATTCCTAGCTTAATTTGCCTTGCTGATCATTATTTCTTAGTCTAGGTTAGATTCCCTCCACATAATGTCTTGATAACTTTTGTCAAAGTATCAACAAACTATAGCTGCTCTTCATCAAACTAAGGTATACATGGCAAGTACATTAATAGTAAATACCTCCAAATGGCAATAACAAGCTATATTTTACAAAATCTTGGCACACTGTCAAAAACTACATCTACAGTGATATTGTTAACATTTCTAGCTTCATCTCTGGAGGCCAGCCAATGAGACATACCTATCTTTGTTAAGGATTTTGCAGACGACTCAATAAAAACCTAAATAATACTCATCTTTTGCCAAAAGCACAACCTCCTACAGGTTTTGGAAGCATGAATCAATTACACATGAATCAAAAACCACTGCTTTTTTAATAAAAGAAGTGTTAGAGGTACAACTCAAAGCTGCCTTAGTGAAGCTTAAAAAGTAATTAAATAACAATAGCCTAGCAGATTTACTAATCCACACCTTTCTCTGAGAATATCACCTTGTTTAGAAGCTGTATAAATCTCAATAGACAAGTGAAATAGAAAACCAAACATTTAGCCTGGTTAGTTAATCAATAGGACCTCCAGTGTCTGTGTGTGTTTGTGTTGTGGATAAAGGGGCATGGAGGGTGCCTGAAGGAAGGAAATCACTCTGCTTCTCTTCTCAAAAAACTACCTGGAAGAGCCACAGCTCTGCATTAACCAAGCCAGTACCTGTTCATGAGAGTCCTCCCTGCAACCCAGGGCAAGTGCTAAGCAAGAAATGATTTACTTCAAATGCTGCCAAGGTTGAGCATC
Organism: Arctocebus calabarensis; assembly: GCA_963573935.1. NCBI lineage: Eukaryota > Metazoa > Chordata > Mammalia > Primates > Lorisidae > Arctocebus > Arctocebus calabarensis. Next base: position 15,485 of record CAUYON010054462.1, read on the forward strand.
TAAGGACTGGTTCAAGTTGCACATCCTGCAAGGAAGCAGGCTTGAGGCAAGTACAAGCATCTGAGGAAAGCACAGGAAGGCTTTCTGACAACACCAGTTGGGGATTTTCTCAAAAAGATTTGCAAGATGCCAAGTTAATCTTGAGGCTTCTTGCCTCACCTCCTTTTATGTCCTTCCCTGAGCAGTTCTTGTGTAAACTTGTCCTCAGGATGTCTTCCTGCCTCCCATTAAACTCCCACCTCTGGGTAGCCTTGGCACTTCTGCCTTACCCTGAGGCCCATGAATTACTTGCACATTTCCACATCTCCACACTTCTATGCTTAAAAACCTCCCCTGGAGGCAGAAATGCAATATCCACTACATTCTCCTTTCTGAGCAAAATGGAGATAATAGTCATTTCCAGACCAAATAGGCTTTCACTGGGGCCATCCCCCTCTTTGCCCCAGAAGACTTTCTTTCCCTCTGAAATGAGAATAAACTACCTTGACACCTTAATCACATAAAGAAGGCCAAGTGACAGACTGTATCTTTTGAAGAACCAGATCATATACAATGAATTTTTGTATATTTCTTTCTTTTTTCTTTCTTTTTTTTTTTGAGACAGGGTCTCATTATGTCGCCCTCAGTAGAGTGCCATGGCATCACAGCAACCTCAAATTCTTGGGCTTAAGTGATTATCTTGCCTTAGCCTCCCAAGTAGCTGGGACTACAGGCATCCACCTCAACTCCCAGCTATTTTTTTGTTGTAATTGTCATTGTTGTTTAGCAGGCCTGGGTCAGGTTCGAACCTGCCAGCTCCAGTGCATATGGCTGGCACCCTAACCATTGAGCTATGGGCACCAAGCCAAATTATTGTATATTTCAACAGAGTCATGGTACCGTGCTATCAAACATTAGAACTTATTCCTTCTATCTCAGTGTACGTTTGAATCCATTAACCAACATTTCTTCATTCCCTCCACCCTTCCCAGCCTCTACCAAATATCATTCTACTCCCTATCAAAATGAAATCAACTTTTTCATCCTCACATCTGAGTAAGAAGATTCAATATTTGTTTGGCTCATTTCACTTAACAGAATGGCCTCTAGTTTCGTCCATATTGCAGTAAATGTCAGGACTTCATTCTTTGTTATGGCCAAATAGTATTTTATTATGTATATGTACCATATTTTCTCTATTTATCTGTTGATAAACATTGAAGTTGATTTCATGTCTTTGCTACTGTGAACACTGCTGCAATAAACTTGACAGTCCAGGTATCCTTTGGATACACGGATTTCTCTTCCTTTAGACAAACACTCAGTAGCTGGATCATTAATTCGCATAATAGTTCTATTTTTAGTTTTTTGAGAAATCTTCATACTGTTTTTTATAATGGATATGCTAATTTACATTCCCATAAACAATGTATAAAAGTTTCCTTTTTTCCATCTCCTTGTGAACATATTTTTTTCTTGTCTTTTTAATAATTGTCATTCCACCTGGGATGACATGATATATCATTGCAGTTTTGATTTGGATTCTCCTAATAATTAGTGATGTTACACAGTTCCCTGTTTACCAGTGACATGATCTTATATTTAGAAAATTCTAAAGGCTCTTTCAAAACACTCCTAGATTTGATAAATGAAGTCAGTAAATTCTCAGGTTACAAAACCAACACATACAAATCAGTAGCAGTGCTATACACCAATGATGACTAAGCTGAGAATCAAATCAGTAATTCAATTCCATTTACAATAGCTGCAAAAAAATGAAAATATCTAGGCATACACTTAACAAAGGAGGTGAAAGATCTTTACAAGGAGAACTACAAAACACTGATGAAAGAAATCATAGAAGACACAAATGTCACACGCTCAAGGATTGGAAGAATCAATATTGTGAAAATGACCATATAGCCCAAAGCAATCTACAGGTTTGATGCAATTCCTATCAAAATACCAATGTGGAGCGGCACCTGTGGCTCATCGAGTAGGGCACCGGCCCCATATGCTGAAGGTGGAGGGTTCAAGCCCAGCCTCAGCCAAATTGCAAAACAGAAAAATAGCTGGGTGTTGTGGTGGGCGCCTGTAGTCCCAGCTACTCGGGAGGCTAAGGCAAGACAGAATCGCCTAAGCCCAGGAGATGGAGGTTGCTGTGAGCTATGTGACGCCACGGCACTCTACTGAGGGCAATAAAGTGAGACTCTGTCTCTACAAAAAAAAAAAAATGTCATTTTCCACAGAACTAGGAGGAAAAATTATAAAGTTCATGTGAAAGAAAAACAAGAGCCTGAATAGCCAAATCAATACTAAGTAAAAAGAGCAAATTGGAAAGTATTACATTACATTTTAAATTAAACTATAAGGCAATTATAACCAAAATAGTATCATGCTGGTTTAAAACTAGACACATAGATAAATGGAAAAAAATAAAGAACCCCAAAATAAAGCCATTTCCTAAAACTGATCTTCCACAAAGCAGACAAAAATACACCCTGGGAAAGCATACTCTTTTGAAAAAATAATGATGGGAAAATTGGATAGCCACATGTAGAAGAATGAAACTGGATTTCTCTCTCCTCATTCACAAAAATTAACTCAAGATGGACTAACGGCTTAAGTTTAAGACCTGAAATCATGAATATTAGAGAAGAAAACCTGAGGGAAACTCTTATGGACATTGACCAAGGCAAAGGATTTATGACTAAGACCCTAAAAGGAAATATAGCAACACAAAAATTGATAAATAAATAATAAATGAACTGCAATGCTTTTGCACAGCAAAATAAATAATCAGCAGAGTAAAGAGACAACCTACAGATTGGGAAAAATATTCACAAACTATATATCTGACAAAAAAACTAATAAGGAATTCAAACAAATCAGCAAGAAAAACCAAATAACCTGATTAAAAAGTGAGCAAATGACTTGAACAGATATTTTTCAAAAGAAGATAGAAAAATTGCTGACAAACATTTGAAAAAATGTTCAACATTACTAATCATCAGGAAAACACAAATTAAAACCACAATAAGATATCATCTTATACCAGTCAAAATGGTAATTATTAAAAAAATTTTTTTTAAGTTGGCATAGGTGTGATGAAAAGGGAATGATTATGCACGGTGGTGGGGATGTAAATTAGTACAAACTCTATGGAAAACAGTATGGAGATTTCTCAAAGAACTAAAAGGAGGGGGGAGGAGCAAGATGGCTGACTGGAGCCAACCTCTGACAGAAGCTCCCGTCCAGAGGGAAGGATAATGTCCAGAAAGTACTCAATTAAGCTGAAGACTGGGAGCCCAGCCAAGAGAGAAGAGTGATAAATGCAGGTCACCTCTGCTGAGGCAAGCTATAACTCCAAGAAAGCAAACTTCAGGTACAAAATTCATCCCAAAGGAAAAGTGTCCATCCCCGCCCCCAAGAAAGTTGTGTGTGTGTTTTTTTCTTTTTATTTTTCTCTTCATTTGTTCCTGTAGGTTTTCTATGGGTGCTGCAGAGCAGCTGGGGCAAAGGCACAGTGGCCGAGGGAGAAAAGCATTTGCTGACTTGTTACCCTCAGGATTAGACTGAGTTCAAGTAGAACACTCACCAGTTATTGAGTACCCAAGGCAGCCAGGCCTCAGCTCCCCCAGCCAGCTGGTGGTACAGGGTAGTGGCCAGCCCGTGGGGGCATTGACCTTCCTTTGACTCTGACAAGCGCAAAGCCCTCAGCACATCTGCTTATTGGAAGGAGCAGGACCTCAGCCCTATGGGGTCACCAGTGACTGGGTGTGAAAGTGGAGCAAAGTGGAGAAAGAGGCACAGCCCCCTGGTCCAACTCTGCTACCAGGAGGGTCTTTCTGACTCCACGGAGCTCCAGAGCAAGACAAATTTGAGCAGCCAGTAGACCTCCACCATCTAGTTGCTAGAGAACGTTCAAACTCTCCCACTTGAGAGTTTGTACTGACTGGGCCAATTGGTTTGGAACTCCTAACCTGGGCCAATCACCCAAAGACCCTCTCAGGTGGTACCCTGGTTGTGTGATAATGGGAAGAGTTGATTTTCCTCCTTCCAGTTATTGTCCATGGGGGTTGGGGTGTCCTGGTTGCTTGTATTTCTCCACAGCTAAAACTTTACCAGTCACTGATCCACTAGGATTGATCAAGAACCAGCTGAATATAAGACAGACCCACCTAATCCCAACATACCAAGCAGGTTTCCTCAGCCTCAGACTGTAATACTATATGGATTCTTTGCAAAGCTATAAGGGAAAAAGCTGCAGTCATCACTCCCAGATCCTTGACAAAGGGCTGGTTAACCACAACTCCAGGAATTCCCAATTCAATTTCACCTTACCTGCCCATCTAGCCAATGGTGGAAAACAATCATGAGGCGGAATCAGCAGAAAAACTCTGGCAACATGAATAATCAGAGTAGATCAACTCTGCCAAGGAATGATATGGCAGACAAAGCACAAGATCCCTTTCATAAACAAATGGCAGAGATGTCAGAAATTGAGTTCAGAATTTGGATAGCAAATAAAAGATCAACAGAATGGAGGTAAAGATGGAATTAGAATTTCAAGGAGTAATTCAAAAGATGTCTCAAGAATTCAATGAATTCAAAGACAAAATCATCAAAGATTTTGACACATTGAAGCAAGAAGTTGCAGCCCTCAAAGATCTGAGAAATACAGTAGAATCCCTCAGTAACAGAATAGAGCAGGGAGAAAAAGGGATCTCTGACATTGAAGATGACGCTTTTGAACGCTCCCAAATGCTCAAAGAGGAAAAACAGTGGAGAACAAAAATGGATCATTCTCTCAGAGAGCTCTCAGATAATTTGAAGAGATCTAATATTCATGTTAAAGGAATTCCTAAAGGTGATGAGGAAGGCTACAGATGCTTTACTTCATGAAATAATCAAAGAGAATTTTACAGACATGCCAAGAGATTCTGATAGCAGACAGTTTCAGAACACCAGCATGACTCAATCCAAATAAGACATCTCCTAGACACATTATAATTAGCTTCACCGAAGTTTATATGAAGGAGAAAATTCTGCAAGCAGCCAGACATAAGAAAAAAACATAACCTACAAGGGGAAGAACATTAGAATGATTGCAGATGTCTCTGCTGAAACCTTTCAAGCTAAAAGAGGGTGGTCATTGATCTTTAATCTCGTACAACATAACTTTCAACCTAGGACCCTGTATCCAGTTAAACTGAGTTTCATCTATTATGGAAAAATTAAATACTTTAATGACATGCACATATTGAAGAAATTTGCCATAACTAAACCAGCTCTCCAGGATATTCTCAGACCTATCCTAATGAACAGCACAATCCTCCACCACCAAAGTAAACTCACTCAGAAACTTTTGATCAAATTCCAACTTCCACAGTGGCAAAAGGATTATAAATGTCCACTGGACTTTTGAAAAAACTCGATACCCAAAATACTATCGGACTTATCAATACTCTCAATTAATGTGAATGGCTTAAATTGCCCTCTAAGGAGGCACTGTTTGGCTAACTGGATACAAAAACTCAGGCCAGACATCTGCAGCATTCAAGAATCTCACCTTACCTTAAAAAATAAACCCTAGACTCAAGGTGAAGGTATGGTCATCTATAATTCAGGCAAATGGAAATCAGAAAAAAGCAGGTTTTGCAATTTTGTTCACAGATACAATAGACTTTAAACCAGCAAAAGTAAGGAAAGATAAGGATGATCACTTCATATTTGTTAAAGGCAACACTCAACATGATAAGATTTCAATTGTTAACATTTATGCACCCAACCAGAATGCACCTCAATTTATAAGAGAGACTCTAACAGACATGAGCAATGTGATTTCCTCCAGCACCATAACAGATGGAGATTTTAACACCCCTTTGGCAGTGTTGGATAGATCCTCCAATAAGAAGCTAAGCAAAGAAATTTCAGACTTAAACTTAATCATTCAACATTTGCATTTAACAGACATCTACAGAACATTTCAATGTAACAAAACTAAATATACATTCTTCTCATCAGCCCATGGATCATCCTCCAAAATTGATCACATCTTAGGTCACAAGTCTAACCTCAGCAAATTTAAAAGAATAGAAATGATTCCTTGTATTATCTCAGAACATCATGGAATAAAATTTGAACTCAGTAACAACAGGAATCTGCATACTCATACAAAACCATGGAAACTAAATAACCTCACACAGAATGATAGCTGGGTCATAGATGAGATTGAGAAGGAAATTGCCAAATTTTTGGAACAAAACAATAATGAAGGCACAAATTATCAGAACCTATTGGATACTACAAAGGCAGTCCTAAGAGGAAAATTTATAGTGTTGCAAGCCTTCCTCAAGAGAACAGAAAGAGAGGAAGTCAACAAGTTAATGGGATACCTCAAACAACTGGAAAAGGAAGAATATTCCAACCCTAAACCCAGCAGAGGAAAAGAAATAACTAAAATTAGTGCAGAACTAAATGAAATTGAAAACAAAAGAATTGTACAACAGATCAACCAATCAAAAAGTTGTTTTTTTGAAAAGGTAAATAAAATATATAAACCTTTCACTAACCTAACCAGAATTAAAAGAGTAAAATCCCAAATTTCATCAATCAGAAATGATAAAGGCCAAATAACAACAGACTCCTCAGAAATTCAACAAATCCTTAATGATATTATAAGAAACTCTAAGTATGAAAATTTGAAGGAAATAGATCAATACTTGGAAACATTCCACCCTCCTAGACTTAGCCAGAAAGAAGTAGAAATGTTTAACAAGCCTATAAAAAGTTCAGCATCAACTATACAAAATCTCCCTAAAAAGAAAAGCCCGGGACCAGATGGCTTCACATCACAATTCTACCAAACCTTTAAAGAGGAACTAGTATCTATATTACTCAACCTTTTTCAAAATAGAGAAAAAGAAGGAATACTTCCAAACACATCCTATGAAGCAAATATCACCCTGATACCCAAACCAGGAAAAGACCCAACAAAAAAAGAAAATTATAGACCAATATCTCTAATGAATATTGATGGAAAAATATTCAATAAGATCCTAGCAAACAGAATCCAACAACACCTCAAACAAATTATACATCATAACCAGATGGGTTTCATCCCAGGGTCTCAAGGATGGTTCAATATACGTAAATCCATAAATATAATACATCACATAAACAAATTAAAAAACAAAGACCATATGACTGTCTCAACTGATACAGAAAAAGCTTTTGATAATATCCAGTATCCTTTCTTGATCAGAATGCTTAAGAAACTAGGTATAGAAGGAACATTTCTTAAACTGATAGAGGCCATCTACAGCAAACCCACAGCCAATATTGTATTTAATAGAGTAAAATTGAAATCATTTCCACTCAGATCAGGAACCAGGCAAGGATGCCCACTGTCTCCACTGCTTTTTCACATTGTAATGAAAGTCTCAGCCACCACAGTCAGGCAAGAGAAGGCAATCAAGGGGATCCAAATAGGACCACAGGAGATCAAACTGTCACTCTTCACAGATGATATGATTATATATCTGGGAAACCCCAGGGAAACAACTACAAAACTCCTAGAAGTAATCAAGGAATACAGCAACATCTCAGGATTCAAAATTAACACTCACAAATCTGTAGCCTTTATATATACTAACAATAGTCAAGGGGAAAAAACAATCAAGGACTCTATTCCCTTTATAATAGTGCCAAAGAAGATGAAATATCTGGGGAGTATATCTAACTAAAGACATGAAAGATCTCTATAATGAGAATTATGAAACTCTGAGAAACGAAATAGCTGAAGATGTTAACAAATGGAAAAACATAACATGCTCATGGGCTGGGAAAAATCAACATTGTTAAAATCTCTATACTATGTAAAGAAATCTACAGATTTAATGTGATCCCTCTTAAAGCACCTCTGTCATATTTTAAAGACCTGGAAAAATTAGTACTTTGTTTTATATGGAAACAGAAAAAACTTTGAATAGCCAAGACATTACTCAGAAATAAAAACAAATTTGGAGGAATCACACTTCCAGACTTCAGATTATATTATAAATTGATAGTGATCAAAATAGCACAAAAATAGAGACATAGATGTATGGAACAGAACTGAAGACCAAGAGGTGAACCCAGATACTTATCCTCATTTGATCTTTGATAAGTCTATCAAAAACATAAATTGGGGGAAAGATTCTCTATTCAACAAATGGTGCTGGGTGAATTGACTGGAAACCTGTAGAAGACTGAAACTGGACCCACACCTTTCTCCTCTAATAAAAATTGACTCTCACTGACTAAAGGACTTAAACCTGAAACCCTCCATCCTCCACACTGGCCAATCACAGACCACCTACACTTATGAGCCAAAAGAAAGTTTAAAGTTATCACTTAGGAAACAGCAAGAAAAACCGTAATATGGTTTTCTTTTAGCATCATTGAATAAGTGCTTCTGACCTGACACTGTTCTACCTTTGCCTATTACTAAATACACTAATCAGATTTATGTTTTCCAGAAATGTCATCAAGCCACA
>CAUYON010054467.1:0-13345 GCA_963573935.1 Arctocebus calabarensis
TTTGCCAACTCATTAATAGGTTTGTTTGGTGTTTTTCTTGGTTTGCTTGAGTTCTTTGCATAGTCTTGTTATTAGCCCTTTATTAGATATGCAGCACATGAATATTTTCTCATATTCTATAGCTTGTCTGCTTGTTCTGCAAAAGCCACAGAGGTCTGGTGGATCCCTGTGAACTGCATGACTCCAGTGCCTAGACATTCTGGGTGGGCAGCCTCCCAGAGAGAGAGAGTATCATGGTTCTGTTATCATTATTCTAGTGATGGGTATTTTAATTTGGGACTGTTATTAAAAGTCTAGTATAAACATTCTTGCACAAGTATATTTTTCTACATATGCACTATTTTTTTTTTTTTTTTTGGCAGGCTCTTTGTCCCTGGACTTTGGATTTAGGATGAAATTACTGGTGAAGTTACTAATGTATATTTAAATTTGGAATTTTTCAAACTTGTAGCATTTTATACTAACTACAGCTATGTATGAAGTTTGAATTTTCTTCTCATCCTTGCCATGAGTATTACATGTAGAAGTTTTTTCTTTTTTTGTGTGTGTGATTTTCAAAATAGAAATGAGAACTGGCATGAAATGGAATTTTACTATAATTTTATATTTCATTGACCTGATGACCAATGATAATGAGCAGTTTCCCCTGCATTTTTTTTTGTCATTCATTTATCTTATCTTATTCATTTATTTAGGAGAAGGGAGAAAGATAATGAGAAAAAACAGACCCACAGCACCCTCCTAAGACTGAGAAGGGAGTCAAAGAAACAAGAACCAATCTCTGTTCCAAATTCAAACATTACTCTAATTTTATTGTAGATTTGTGTGTCGAGAAATTATGGATTTTATCTTGGACAATGTAATACTCTACTATGAACATGTCTGAAGTTTGTTATATTCTTCTACAGTGTTTTGTTTTCACATTAGAGGGAAATTAACATGGTTTTACTCAGAGTACAAACTCTGTCCTGTGGGTGATAATAGAAATATTAGTTCATATTTTTAACTTTTTCTGGTGTATATGGATTTGCCCCAGACCTACTTGGTTTATGATAATGAATTGGACAGAGTTCCACATGGAATATGAATTTCTCTTTCCCTGGATATATCTTTTCCAAAATTCATACATGTGCTTCTGTGGTCATGGTTGTCATTAACTCCGCTTCTTATTTTTTACTTCAGAAAGACTGAGTTATGAAATTTAATGAAATTTCTATCTAATGGTCTAGACTTATATGTTCCCTCAAAATAAAACTCACAAAAATGAGAAAATCAATCATTCATTCAGTGTCAAATGTCTTGAAATTTGCATGATTTTGTTGTTTCCCAAATAATTGCAGGGATTTTTCTCTAAGAACTAGTTCTTGAATGTGAGGTGTTTAGTCTCATCACTAGTTTTTGATAATTACAAGAAACTTGTTATGAAATCATATATTTCTACTCAATTTTAAATTGCATGTTTGCATGAAATAAAGTTATATTTTGCTGTATTTTCAATGTTTCAAAATTGGTGCTTTGTTTACAGGGATTGACAACAACCTTCAGAAATGCATAATTTCAATTTGTCATATCAGTAAAAATTTTGACTGTCTTCTAATTTTCCCCATTATGATTATTGTTTTTTCTCTGTGATTTACCCTGCAAATTTTAATGTATATTCTCATGTGTTTAGACCATATTTCTAGACATTCTGTTACATATTTGGGGGGAAGTATGTTAATTCCGTAATCTTTCTAAAAATGATAATTTCAAAGTGTTTGGAAGCTCCTTTACCTCTAGTGTATTACATGATTCCTCATGTAAATCATTCATTAGTAACCTTAGTTTGATGAACATAAACATTGAGTGTAAAACAAATTTCCATCAGGATTCTTCCAAACTCATTATGCATGTTAAAGTGAAAATGGAGATAGACAATCCAAACACAATAAAGTTGTTTGAGTCATATATGTGTGTGTGTTGCTTTTAATAGATAACTTTACTTACATTAGCACTTTTCAAATTCATTATCTTATACATGACCATAAAGACTTAGTTGTAATTAATTAATAACATCTAACCATTTGTCAACAATGTAATTAGTAATCCTATTTATTCAATTATTTTCAACTACAGCTTTCATTATATTTTACATCAAGTATCTTTGTATGTTGCTTGACTTTTTTTTCCAAGTGCTTATAGCATTTTAGTTAATTAAACACTTTAGGGAGATACATGAGTCATGGGAAATTTCAACATCCCTTAAGAAAAAGTATGTTCTCTAAGGTTTCATTTGCTACTCTATAATGCATGAACAATGATAGGGCTTACTAGTGGTTGCTGTAATATGATGTAAGATATGTATATGTATATATATATATACACACACATACCTGCACATACATCTCCATTTTTTTTCAAATTTTTCCTCTACTAGGAAAAAAAATAAGTACTTTAAAGTTTTATTTATTACTTTCTTTCTTGTATCTGTTGTATATTTAATGCCAGCATTTACATTCAAGTTTTTTACCTGGAGTTACAGTCAGCTCAATATTGCAAAAATATTTACTAACTCAGCAAAGCATATATGCATAATCATTAACTGAAATTGTTTTTGAGTAAAAGGTGAGAAACCATGCAAAAGGGCATGATGTTTCTAACTTTGAAATTTTATTGTATTATCTTTTGGTAAGTTAAGTTTATGCTGTCAAATATTTTCCTGTTTTGTTGAATTTTATCATATTTAGTAGATTTATTTAAAAAATTAAGTTATAAATCTGATATAATCATTTGTATGTTAAGACTTCTTGAGGTTAGTTAACCCAACTGAACAGCTATCATTCAATTCTCTACAAAATCGCCTTAAATTTTCAGGAAATGAGCCTGTCCTCAATTATTGCATGAGTGAGTGGATTTTGAAATTCTCATTGAAAATCTCATTTCCTTACTTATACTTGGAATTAACCCTGTCTGAAATATATACTCCTTCCTTGAGAACATGTTATTTATTTTTCTCAGAGGCAGAGGGTTAGAAGAGAGCTCTGAGACGACCTTCTTCAGTGACTAAAGCATTCTATAATCTGTGCTGTTCAAGACAATGTCCACAGATGCCTATTGAGTACTTGATTCTTTAAAACAATTGAAATTTCAGTTAATTTCAGTTTCTGTTTAAATATTTACATCAAGTGTAAGTAGCTGCTGTACTGATCATTTCAGATGTAGTTGAATAATGCAGTTTTGAATGTCAGTTTTAACATTATTTCTTGAAATTCATTGAAAGCACTCCTGCAATTTGGAAAATAATCTGATGACCTCAAGGCAGCATATGATAAATCATAATACAGGCCAATAATTAACAAAAATTATAAGCCACTCATTTTTACTTCCAATTACTTATAATTTCAAATAAAACTGAGGAAATATAATTGATTGACTAATATACTCTTTTCATAACTTTATATCTGCAGCCTCCCCCAAATTCTCAACTAGAAATTATTCATCAGTATATTGCTTACCTAACTACTTAGCTACAAATTTATCTTAATGTCTACCTATAATTTGTATACCCATTTTGCACCTAAAGCAACACTTAGCATTTTGCATACAGTATTTCCTACTTTTTAACAATCCTGTGGTGTAGGTGTAATTATGCCAACACTAACAGAAAATAAATGAATTTCCAAAATTAACATAGTCATAAGTAATGGCAGCTACACATCCTAATCCCAGGTCAGGCTAATGACAACCATTTATTCTTGGAAGCAAGGAAATACATTAAATGAAATGAATTAATAGAAAATCCCAATTTTATCACTTTTATCACTATCTTAAAGAATACATCTTAGTTCTCAGCTGAATATAGAATATGATGGATTGTTAAAGAAAAGAGACCTCTATTGCATTATTAGTATATGGATTTTTATAAAAACATATTCAAATCAAAAATACAAGAAATAAAACCTTGCAATAAAAATTGGATTAGACCATCGTAATCATCAGATGTATTTATAATTAAATGAACAACATAAAAATGTATTTAAAAACATAAGCTGATTGTAGTTATCCACATTTAAAATCTTATCTTTCACGTGTCTATGTATGTATGTTATATATCATATATACATACACATATATAATATATACATATGTCTTTATAGAAAATAATAAAAAATTATATCTTATATATATTGTCTCAATAGCATTTATATAGCCAAAAACAACTGCCTAAAGTAGATATATAATTTATTTAAAGTATCAGAGAACCCATGAAAACTTCTAGACTTAGACACTTAGACAAGATGTAGATATTTGTGTTCTCAGTCTCAGAGCTGAGTGACTCCTCTGAGTGTCTCTCTCCACGATGCTCGTGAGACGCCCAAGACTTCTTCACTTTACAGCATATGACACCATCATCTTTAGAGACCAGGACTCTCTCTCTTAATCTTTGTCAGTTCTCTGGTTATATCATAATTCTTTCATGCATTAACTATACATGCATAGTTAATAGCAGAGCTGATTTCAGATCTCTTATCATTTTCTCCTTTTAAAGATTCAGAGAACTCTTAATGTTAATTTTGCAACATTTTTGATGACCATCGATGTCTGTATGGAGTCAGACCCTTTGGAGAAAGAATGAAATTTTTGACCACCAAAATGTTTTTTCATTTATTTCCTTATGAATTTAATTAGAACCAGCACCGAAGAGAAATCAAAAGACAATGTTAGTGAAACTCCTAAAATTTTAAGTTGAGAAGTTTAGTGTAAAAAAAATAATATTTACTTATTCAAAGCCACAGGGGTATGAATGCTTCTATTTAATATTAACATGTATATATCAGATTCTCCTGTATCCATTCTAATTCTCTTACATTTCTCACCACAGATTTCCAGAAAAGGAACTTTAAAATGGCTGAAGAGAATTTTACAGTTGTTACTGAGTTTATTCTTTTGGGATTGACGGATCTCACCGAACTCAAAGTTGCACTTTTCGTGTTATTCCTGGTGATTTATGCCACTACTTTGCTGGGGAATCTGGGAATGATCTTCTTAATCCAAGTCACCCCGCAGCTCCACACACCCATGTACTTCTTCCTCAGTTGCCTTTCATTTGTGGATGCCTGCTATTCATCAGTTATTGCACCCAAAATGCTGACCACCTTCTTGGTTGCAAGGGAAACCATCTCCATCTCTGCTTGCATAGTGCAGCATTTGTTTTTTGGCGTGTTCATCACCACAGAAGGCTTTCTGCTGTCAGTGATGGCATATGACCGTTACGTGGCCATCGTGAACCCTTTGCTTTACACCACAGCCATGTCTAGGAGTAAGTGCATAGTACTGGTCTGTGGGTCATGCATAGGTGGGATGATCAACTCCTTAACACACACTATAAGCTTAGGGAGACTGTCTTTCTGTGGGCCCAACATTGTGGGCCACTTTTTCTGTGATGTTCCCCCACTGCTAAAGCTGTCCTGTTCTGATACCTCCATCAATGAGCTTTTGCTTTTAATTTTCTCTGGAGTCATTGCCATGGGCACCTTCTTGATTGTGATCATTTCCTACATATTTATTGCCATTGCTATTCTGAGAATCCGCTCAGCAACAGGCAGGCAGAAAGCCTTCTCCACCTGTGCCTCTCACCTGACTGCTGTGACTATATTCTACGGCACTTTAAGTTTTAATTATATTCAGCCCAGCTCTCAATACTCTGTGGAACAGGAGAAGGTGATTTCTGTGTTCTACACGCTAGTGATCCCCATGTTAAACCCACTGATTTACAGTCTGAGAAACAAGGATGTAAAGGATGCTGTGAAGAGAGTCAGAGTAGCAAAACATCTTTTGTGTTAAAGTCACTGTCAATGCCTGCAGCCTTGTTTCAGTCTGCCTTCTCTCACTAATGTTCATATGAACTCCATGCATTCTGGAGTTTAGATATTCTCATAAATCATTGCATCCTAAATATTCATTGTTCACATGAAAAAATAAGACTAAAACGTTGCAGTGACTTAATGTATAACTTCATTTTAGAAAACTAACTTAAAATTCAGTCCTGCTGAAATATTAGGACATTAATATTTTAATCAACTAGTCAATCTAAGATCTAAGAAGAACCAGTAAACCAGAACCAGAAAAATCTCTTATTGTTTGAAACAGGGTCTCACTATACTATGCAGGCGTGTCTTGAACTTCTAGAGTCAAGGACTCCTACTGTCTCAGACTCCTGAATAGCTGAGACTACAGGCATGTACCACTATACCCATCTAGCACATCTCATTTTTGATTTTTGGATAACTGAATTTAGGAGTTTGTATACACTTTTAGAAATGCAAAGAATGAAGAATTTTTCTAAGAATTTTCCAAATGTAGTTATGCAGAAGATTGAAGAAATTGTATACCTGACATTTACTTTTATTTGTAAAACCTGCACTACATTAAAATATTCTTGAATCTCCAAATTAGCTAAATAGGAAAGTTTGATTCCTACTGAAATGTCTCAACATTTTTTTCTCTTTTTTTGTACTTGTTAGACACCCATGGCCTGGCATCCAGTTGTGTGCATGTATAACTGTATTATAATTCTCAGTCTGTGTTAATATACTTTTTCTAAAACATGCACTTAAAGAGGTAGAAGTGTGCATGCAAGGGTTCCATTTTGGAGTAAGTTGGAGGATTCTTCTGCCCCATGAAGAATTTTCTTCACACACTTTCATGATAATAAAAATAGAAATCTTCAAATCCTAAAATGAATGCTGATGTCTCCCTAAAAATTCAGTTCCGTTATAATTGATTATTTGAGTATATTACTTCACAAATTCATATATTTTTAGGAATGCTTATCTGTTACCAAAAATTGCCATGAATGACTTTGCAAAAATTTTACATGTTAAAATGAATTATACACTGTTTTCTTCATTGGGAGGCTCTATTAAAGACTGATATCATGGGAGACATTAGGTGTTTAAAGTTAAGTGTGAAGTTTTTGAAAATGGTTGAACAATTTCACATTTGCTAGTTTATGTTAAATACTTGGCAATGCAATGCAGGCATAGTCAATGTATCAGCAAGAATGGCAGCATTTTAAAAAACAAAAGAAATTGTTATATTTTCTATCAACAAAAATCTATTGTGAAAATAGTTATTTTTTGCATATATGGTTTATAACAACTTGGGCATGGAAGTAAGCTGATTTAAAGGAAATGCTATGTTCATTCATGTGTGACATAAGTCAAATCACATAAAATGTACTTCCAAGTAGAACAACAGCCTTTGTCACTGTAAGGCTAAGAATTAGTCACAGTAATAATCTGTTCAATGTAAGTAAAACTCATTTATTTCTACAAAAACTCTTTTATTTCTACAACAAGCATTTTCATTTATATATATATATATATATTTCTAAATATGTTCATATATAAGTGAATTGATTTAAAAAATTATGATCGATGAAACAAAGTCAACTTGCACCAGCTTTCTTCAGGTAACCTTGATTATATTTCTGGTTCTAAAACTGTGTTTCATAGAAATAATGGTCTGGTGAGAAAACAACACTCCTGAGTGTGGCTACGAGCAGCATGATTTTGTACACTCACATAAATAAATTTGTACCACAGCTAGTAAGTGCATACTTTAGCTTTCCCATAGAGTTCAAAAGCATTGGAAATCCAAGTTTAGAAGATGAGCATTCAGGAAAATTAGGAAGAACTCCACCTGAAAAGGAAACTTTTTTTTACTGTGAGAATTGCTGAAGCTTAATACAATGAATTACAAAACTGATCCGAAAGGGAAAATTAACAATGAGAGTCATAGTGCCATTCAAACACATCTTAAGTATAAATAAATTATCATTATCAAAATGGTATCTACATTCTCTTTCTTTCATTGATTTGTAGGATTTAAAAGATATTCTTGATACAAAAGTCCTCAGTAGCCTATAAGTGCTATACAGTTTTGTTGTTGTTGTTATTTTGCGGTTTTTGGCTGGGGCTGGGTTTGAACCCACCACCTCCAGCATATGGGGCTGGTGCCCTACTCCTTTGAGCCACAGGTGCCACCCAGTGCTGTACAGTTTTGCTGTGAGCTTTTTATTGGTTATATACATCACGTATTGGAAATACAGGGTCCCCTTAAAGTTGGTGTGCAATTTAAAATAGTTTTACATTGTGAATTGCACATGAACTTTATGGACACCCTGTATGATTTGTTCTGTATTTTAATCTTTTATTTCCTCCATGACATCTTCTTTCTAATTTCAGCATATTTAATTGCTTCCTTCCCTTTTTTCTTTGTTTTCTGGTTATTAATACTCTGAGTCTAATATGAGCTATGTTATCATCTACAAAGATCACATATGTATGCACTTCCCCTTCTTGTCCCTACAAATATTCAAATATATAAATGCTATTCATTAACAAAACCATCTGCTTGCTGGTTTCCATCTATTTGTCGTCAATTAAGAATACAAATATCTAAAGCAAAGGTTTTGACTCAGTGCCATAGCTGATATCCCATTGATTTACTTTTTGGTTTCTGTATCAGTATTTCATGAGCTAAAATAATAAACCTGATATGCACTTTTTCTTCTTTTCCCAGGAGGTAGCTTTTCTTGATCCCGTATAATTTCATCTCAGTTTCATGACTATTGCAGCATATATCATTGCAAAGTTTTCCTTTCTGATATACTGGTGTGCCTGAAGAACATTTATCCCTTCCTTTCATAGACTTGGTCTAGTTCTCAAACCCTACAGAAAGTTCCAAAAATGTTTCACCTGAAGAATGTGCCACACATTTGAGTCTTTTCAGATCTCACATTCGTCATGTAGGCCTTGATCACCAAAGCTTTGCAAATTTCCTGCCCTCATTAGAGACTTCTTACCTGGGCAATCTTGATCCAATGGTCTATTCCAGAATAGACAGACACCCCAGGAGAAAAACAATGGAAGATTCTCTATTGTTTTGAAAATAGTATGTTAATTTGAGATTTAGTTCACACAAATATAGTTTGTACATCTCACCTTTCCTTTATAATAGCATTATTAAAAATTGCATGGTTGTAAATAGGACCTTTGCATCACAACAAGTTAATGTTACCCAAATGGATATGGAATACTAATTTAAAATATGCTTCTAGCTTCCAATTCTTTAATAAAATTCTCCTTCTTGTCTTTACATTTTAATATATCATCTATATTTTAAAATTCACATGTAAAAATTCCACTTTATATTTAATTAATTCTTTTTTATTACTTATATTCTCAATCACATCCTGTCTTCTCATACATCTAGTTATTTAACATTGTGTATCAGGCATATCTAAGAAAATTGTAACAGTTCTAGCTGAAAATAAGTTATCTTCTTCAGAAAGAGTTCACTATTACTTCTGGTGGACAATCCTACTTCATATATTTTGAATGTTATCCTTTGTTGATTTTATCACATGAATAAAAATTTATCTTCTTCACTGTGCCTTGTTATACTGTATTTTAATTAACAATAGTTATCAATTATAATAAAGTGAAATTATTCAAAGTTTTGACTGATCAGTTTTAGCCATTCTGATCAAGGATGCTTTGTAACAAACTACCCCAATGTTTATGGGGCTGAAGAAACATCTACTTAGTTTATCACTCTGCTGCTATGTGTCAAGAACTTACAGAGCAATCAGCTAAGCCATTCTCTCATATGATTGCTTATTTGAACCCATCAATCCTTTTCTAACACAGACTTAATGCTGTAATCGCCAGGATGTAAAGATGTTATTGCAGAGGACACTAATTCATGCTTAAACTGCCTGTTAGAAAATTTGTATTTTCCATTTGCATCTGGAGAAAAAAAAGACTGTCACATTAAGCTCATTACTATGAGTATTATACCTACATACGTACATACACACACACACACATACATGCATTTTCTTCTAAATCTCTCATGGCTATACCTCAATTTCTTCTTTGGTTTAATAGCAAAAGTTCACTATTATTTCTAACATGCATTTTTAGTAGTCATATAATTTTTTTCTTAGTTTCACTTTCCTTTCAAATAATAGGAAAATTTTGCCATGATTTAGCCTCTTAAATGAGTTGAAATTACAGGTGTAAGCTACCATACCAGCCTAAAATAGTTTTTGAGGCAAGGAGTTAAATCTAACCTTCCCCTTTTGGAGAGTACCACAATATTGGCTTCTTGATTTGGTTCAATTTCGATAATCCATGTTCTTCTAGCATCTTAAAAATGTTTTGTTTGCATTTATTACCCAAGAAATATTTGTTAAATTAATGACAGTAGTGAAGCTAAATGTCATATCCTATGGGAGTGACAAATGGCCATTGCATGAATGGCAGAGGCCTGTGGATGTGGACAGTGGAATGATGCTTTCCACAAAGTGTTCTCAAAGGCTGGCTGGCTATTATCAAATTGGATTCCACTGTATTTTTGCCTTACACAGATTAGGTGTGATACACCTCTCATTTTAATAAAATGCTGTTCTATTTATGCTTATTATTCATAATCAATATTTCTACTATTTTCTCACCTAGGATTCTATGATTGCTTCCACTCTTTGTAACTTTTTTCATTGCACACCTTAGAGAAAACCAGTTCCATTGAGATAGTCCCTGGAGAACCCAGAGTGCAGCCCAGTGGATAATTTTGTCACTGATGTGGCATTAGTTTCATCAGCATTTGAACAGGGACTCAGGTCCCTCACTCTCACTCTTACAAATTTGTCCTCTTAGAGAAAAGATTAAAGACTTAAAGAACAAACCATTGTTCCTTGTTTCCATTGTAATTGTTTGTATCTAAGCCTAAACTGCATATGAATTTTTTTACTTATTTACCATTATAACATTGGGATTATTTTAACTTATCTACCATTATAACATTGATTATTCTGAATTTCAGAAAAATGTATTAACTGTTTTCATTTCTAACTAAGGAGTGAAAAAATGGAGATTCACATGATGATTCTAAAGAAATTCATATCTTAAAATTTTTTTCTAGCATTGGTAAGTTAAATTTATTCTTTTGAATATCTTTCTGTGTCTTTAATTATTTTTGTATTTAGAATTTGTTCTGTAGATAACTGAAAGTTTCAAACATCATATTAGCTTATCATGTAACTTAACTCTGTATCTTATTATGTAATTCATTTACAATACTTCCATGAAATTTTTACTAGGAAAGTTATATATTTGGATAGTTAATTTGATTTATATTTCTTTAAACATGATATATGCTAAATTATAGTTTACAACAAAAGTTATATTTATAAGTGACCATTGGGAAAATTATCCAGTTAATTGTCTATACACAGCAGAAAACAGTAGATAAAAGAATGGTCTATAAAGGGGCAATTCTGAGATACTCAGACTTATTGTTTGTTGAAAATACTCTCCCTTTTTGTTGGAAAGTCTATAGATAATCTCTGTAAACAACATGTGGGTAATCATAAAAAAGGTAGATGTTTAGTTTACCTTCCATTCAATAAGGAAACTTAGTGAATAACAGTTTAAAATGTGCATTTTATAACTGAAATAAGTAAAATAGTGCTTAAATATTGCAAATATTTTGCCAGATAAGAATTATTCTTTTAGAATCTTTTCAAAGATCTATCCTCATTATCAGTATATCAAACAGAGTGTATATCACTGTTCCATCTCCATATAGATATCCCTCATAGCTGTGTAACCATCTAATAATTTTTAATTGCTTAATTTGTACTCAGAGAAACACTAAACATTTTATTGTGTCTCCTTCAATGTACTTAGTAGTATTTGAAAAAAAATTGTATCTTCAGTCAGAGGAGTTAAATAACTTACCCAATCCAATGAAACCAGTTGTAATCTGCATTAAGATTTGAACTTGACTCTAATGGACTCTCCAATTTACTGTGATCATTAAAATGTTTTAATTAGAGTAGGTAAACAGTGCAAATTATACCCAGGACAAATCAATCACTTTGTTTCTTAGAATTTCTAAAACTACATTTCAATTTAGTAGAGAATAAGGGAGAGAGACTATTGATTCAGAAACAAATATGTACAGGTTGAAAGTAAGGTACATATCCAACCATCCAATTGAAACTGCATTTTTAAAAAGTCTTAAATTGGCTAACCTACATATCCTTGTATGATGAAAACTATGAAGAGGCATCACAAAATAGTTGGAAAGCATATATATTTATATTTTGAATTATTGTTTATTTGGTTGTCTAAAATTACTTGAAGTCTTCGGAAAAAAATGAGAAACCCCCAAATTGCCCAGATATGCAAGATATATGGGATTTTGTTCTCACAATCTCAGAGTTAGTCAGTTTCTAGGGCTACCCTCCCACAATGGAAAGGGTAAAGATTACCCAAGCCAGGCCAGTGATTTCTTCTAGTATGTGTCATGTAAAAGATGGGCTGTTTCCTGAGTGTCAGAGTTAAGCAGTGAGGCATCACCACACAATGCCTCATATTGTCACCAGGGCCATAGTCCTTGGCTGTGTCAAATGCCATCACTACAGATGCCTGAGATGTCTTATTTCATGAATATGGCCACTTTGCTGTCTAAAATAATGAAACTGTACGTGGTTTCCCTACAAACCACAAATCACAAAATAAAGACAATCTTATAAACTCTTCTCTTTTTTTTTTTTTGCATTTTTTGGTCGGGGCTGGATGTGAACCCACCACCTCCAGTATATGTGGCCAGCGCCCTACTCCTTTGAGCCACAGGTGCCGCCCTCTCATGAACTCTTCTTAGTCAGTGGTTTCATACTCCAAAACAAACCAAAAATAGCAGAAGAGAGTTTTACTGAGTGGCATTTTAATTATCCAAAATGTATACTTTTCATCCGTGTTTAAATTATCATTAGTGTTTTCTTGATGCCACTTTTACTTTGTTATTAAGGTAGACATTTGAATGTAGGGAGATATTTTTACATATTACTTTTTATGGCATATAATCATATGAAACAACATTATTGGAAAAAATTAGAGACCGTCTAGTCTACTTGCTAAATTTGTCAATCAGAAAAAACTTAGAATCAAAGAAAGGATGATATTTACCCCAAGAGCAAAATCTATAGTTCTCTGTATTTTACCATAATGTGTATAAATAATTATAACATTTATAAGTTTAAACTTTATATATATAATATGTATGTATAGCATTTGTATGTTTAAACACTTTCTGTATATATGTATTATTTTCCCTATAAATTATAATCCTCTGTCTTTTTTCTCAACAGATTTTTTTTTATAATTTTATTGAATCATAATTCTGTACATTGGTGCAATCATAGGGCACGATTCATATACATTCAGAAATGTTTTGATTGTACTGTTACAGATAGCCTTCATGGCATTTTCTTGATCACTATATAAAGACA
>CAUYON010054471.1:0-18782 GCA_963573935.1 Arctocebus calabarensis
TAAATCTAAGGTGTGAAACAACACAAATCTTTGAAAAAAGTGTAGGGTAAATACTTGAAGATATCAGCCTGGGGAAAGATTTTATGAAGAAGACTTCCATGGCAATTGCAACAACAACAAAAATAAACAAATGGGACTTAATTAAACCAAAAAGCTTCTGTACAGCTAAGGAAACAACCACCAAAGGAAACAGACAACCTTCAGAATGGGGAGAGGTATTTGCACATTATGAATCGGACAAAAGCTTGATAACTAGGTCATAGAGAATTCAAATTGATCAACATAAAAGAGTCAACAATCCATTGAATATTGGTGTTAAGCTTGTAACATCATTGTTACTAGCAATGCAAGCCCATCAAGATATGACTCCTCCTTGAGTACTCCCACCTGCACTTGAAGTTTACCTTCTTTCTCTCAATAACTGTAGCTCAGCTTCTTGAGATGAAGTCCCAGGTGGAAGTGTGTTCTGTGACCACTGTTTATGCAGCCCTGTTGTCCACGAAGCTGCTCCCATCAATGAAAAGATCTCAGTGTTGCTCTGGATTCAGCTGATCTGAAAGATACATCTCGTTATGATATACAGCCTCTGAAACTTCTAAATATTTATTTGGTTGACAAAAGGATAGCAGGATTAATAATAAACATGGTATTTAATAATAATGTATCAAGAAGGTCTTTCTCCCATAGTTCAAAGTTCCTCCCATAGTCCCAAAGTTCGGTAGTTTTGAGAAGTACGCCGCTGGTTTGGGATGTTTCCCAGCCATACTGAGACGCCAAGGCTCCTTCTTTGTTTCTCTGCATTACAAGTTGTGCAAACCCAAAGCGGCAGCAGTTATACACACCCCCTTTAAAGGCCTCACACGAGGGCTTTGTCATCAGTCTGAAGTCTGGGATCCAGATGCCATTCCTAGGAAGCCCAGATAAGTATTCATAGATCTGTCTGACTGCAGCTTTCACAGTGCCCTGCTAAGCTTTCATCAAGCAGGGTGGGAGAGTCCTTGTATGCTTTCCCCTTGTATGCTAGTTATCAAATCTTTGTATGCTTTCCCCTTGTATGCTAGTTATCAAGTCTTTGTATGCTTTCCCCTTGTATGCTAGTCCTTGTATGCTAGTTATCAAGCTTTTGAATTCTCTATGACCCTAGTTATCAAGCTGCCCCAGGCCCAGGACCCTTCCCCTCAAATGCAACTCGGTGTCATTCATAGTCATGTGTACAATGTCATTAGTGGCACATCGTTCTTGCACATGTCCATACTCATTGGTACAGGGAATTGAATCCAGGGTCCAGTCACCCTAAGTTCCTTACTCATATTTGGTAGTGTTTTTCTTCAAATGCTATAACATTATGTAGGCCTGTTGAGGCTCCAACTTTACAGCACAACAACTTGTGTATGTTTCCAGGCCCTGGTATTTACCTAGTAGGAGCATGGCAGGCGAGCCTCCACTGCCCCTAAAACTATTCCAGTTGGTCCTGCTGCTCAGGCAAATCCTCACCCGTAGGTCCATTGTGACAGCTTCCGCCTGCCTAAGGCTGTCTCCCTGCTGTCTGCCTCTGCCCCACTGCCCCCCACTTGGTTCCCGTAGAGCCAAGTATGTCCGGTGCTGGGGTCCAAGTGGGTAGATGGAGGAAGATCCCCCTCCCCCCAGGACTGCCACTGTCCATAGACTTGGCACTGATGGTTTCCCAGGACTCCTGTGGGGATATTTGGACGCAAAGCAAGGGAGCTCCAGTCCCCTCCTTCAAACTTCTGGTCCTGGACTTAAAACGTTTATTTTCATCCTGAGGGCAGCTTTGCTACCTGGACCCTTTTTTAACTTTTGCATGTGTCTTTGTTCGAATTGAGCTTCTTGCCAGGAGAGGCCCTTTCACACCATTTCTAGTTTTAGTCCTAACATAGTGAGTATGGGCGTGCTCTCCCCCATCCCTCTCGTGGCAGTCACAGGTGACAGTTGCCAGCCTCCAATGGGAGCCTACATCACCCCACTGCAGGGGACACTGCAGTTGCTCCCCCAGAAGCTGGCTTCTCCCCATGCCACTGTACGTGCACCTGGTGGAGGGGGCAGTTGGGTAACAGGCACTCCCTGTGCCAGCCCCTAGCTGTGTGGCCATCAGCCTCTTTCACCAGCTCCCCCTCCCACTGGGGGCATTGGCTGTTTAACTAAAACAAAGTACACATATTATAACTTTATTCCAGGCCTTAAGATGGTAATTGGTCCCTAAATATGAAATGTCTGATCTCCAGTCAAACAAAGAAACAAATTTTTCCACCCAGCAATCCAACACATATGGGATCTCTTCACATTTACCTGACCTTTAACAAATAATCCCAGGGTAATTCAAAGTTTTCATTTCATAGCCACTATCCTCACACACCAGCACTTACATCAGATTACAACAGAACAATTTTCCTTAGACAGATTTGTAGCTGTAGGTTGACCATTCAGCCAAAATTCTTTCCAAGGGACTTTTAGATGAAACTTTTCTGTCTTTCAACAAAACTTGGAAAGAACAAACACAGACAATATAGAGCCTCTCAAACAAATGGGAATCCAAAGAAGACAAATGCTACCCAGTGGCACCTCAGATGGTGCCCCAAATGGTTTACAGTTTCTGGAGGTAAACTTTTCCCAAATGGTGGCCTAGACCCCATTCCCTGGGAATTGCAAATGAGCTCAATCCAAACCCAATCCCCAAAGTTCCATTCATTTTCCTGCCTATTCCCCCAAACTGGAACCCTAAACAAATGGAGGTTGGAAAATCTCATCAAATAAGTGGGAATGAGGATCTCGGGGTGCACCCTGGAGAATTTATCCAACAAAAGGGCTGGCTTCTGGGCCCTTCACAATCCTCTTCCTTCTCCTCAACCCAGTTCAAGTTGCAGGGAGCTGCCTCTACATGGGGGAGACAGAGATGGGAGTCCCTGGAAGCTAAAGCAAGCCTTGGTGGCTTCTGGGACTGTCAATTCTCCCCTGTCCTTCATTATTTGCTAAACGTGGCTCATTTAAAGGACCATGCCCTGTACCCTAATACTTTCACTTGAAACATTCTGGTTTTTTCTATAATGCTACATAGGTGAATAGAAAAGCAATGGGAGGGCGATGCCTATGGCTCAAAGGAGTAGGGCACGGGCCCCATATACCGGAGGTGATGGGTTCAAACCCAGCCCCGGCCAAAAATGGCTAAAAAATAAAAAAGTAAAAAGTAAAAAAAAAAAAGCAATGGGAACCAATATTAAGAGAATTGATCTATAATAGTCAATTTTAAGGACAAGTTTCCTTAAAGATGTGACTTTCATGTACTGCCAAGTATAATTAGACATTAATTAGATAAAAAGCATAAAAAAGGTATTTAATTCACTGGGAATGGTGTGAACAAAAGCTCTCTGACAGGTGGACTTCCTCAGACAGAAGGAGGTTCCATTTTGACATTGTTGTGTATCAAAATTAGAAATTTTCAGACCTAGGGAAACCAGAAGAATTTACTCCTATTTCCTAATTTTCCTAAGTGGAAAAATTGACAACTGGACAATTAAGAATTCTGCCTTAAACCACAGGCAAAAGAAAAAAAAAAAAAACTATGTTCAGGTGTCCTGAGTTTAAGTCTACTATCTTTATAATCTTACCAACGTGAAGGTGAGGAAGTGATTTGTTTTGTTCATTTGCATACAGCTGATTAGTTAAGTGTTTATTTTTTATAAATTCTGAGACTGAAGTATTTTTTTATGAAGCACGATCTTACTGTGTTGAAAGGGAAATTTTAATTCAATGTTCATTTTTCAGAAATATGTATTTTTCACTAAATATCAATAATTGATGAAAATAAGCACCTCTTCTTCCTCTTCTGAACCATAAGTTTTGCTAGTGCTACACAGCTGTAGAAATTTAAATAACTGGCATGTGGGGACAGGGTGAAATTTAGCCTTTTCAAGCAGCCTTTTTTTTTTTTTTAGCACTGACATATTGTCTCATCAACACATCTAGGAGCTTCTATTTTTGAAATGCTTCACTTATCACTTGTGGAGTGTTGAAATGGAACCTATTTTTTCCCCAAAGAGAACATTCCTTAGCAAAGACAGATTGTCTCATCTGCATTAAGAAACTGTCCCCCATGAAATACTCTATTGAGACAAGCACATTCTTTCTGCTGCAAAACTTTGAATATTTAAAAATCAGAACTTTTTCTCTCTCCTTGAATGATAATTTTTGTTCAACTAATAAATCAAATCTCTGGGTTTACATTCTTTATAAAACCCAATTGTTGCACTCATGGGAAAGTCATACTTCATAAAAAGACAATACAAAGGGATAGAAATGTGAAAACAAATTGGCTACAGAGGTTGCAGGTAAAACTTTCCTTGGGTAGTTAGCATCCTTACCTCCCCCAGGCCAAAGAGATGCAGGAGAATGCATGAGAAATTTTGGGGCAGACGAAGGAGTTATGTTAAGGTCAGAGAAGGAGAGACAGAGAGAAGCTGAGGGACTTTGGGCAACTCCAGCCAGGGGAATTGCTCTCTTGGAGTGGAAATGTCCCGGACTGCAACACAGCTGCGGGTGAAGAGTACACTTAAGCTCAGAAGCAGAGTCAGGCTCAGACCTCATGTGAACTTTGGGATGAACTTCTTGCTACCTAGTGACATCCCTCATGTTTCTTAGGTGAACTCTTACATATACCATTGTCTATAGATCCTTTGAGATGTCTACATTTTTATAACTTTGAGTTCTACATATTGTGTATGTTTGGGTGTGTTTTTTGTTCATTCCTGTTGTAATGAGATGGTATAAATTTTAATTTGCAGAATATATACAGAGATCAGAAACAAACAAAAATATAGACCTATGTAGATGTATAGCTGTATATGCCAACATGTTCTTTTCCTTAGATATTTATTTTTGTTATATTTTATGAAGACTTTCTATATTAGCAATCCTTTGCATTTTGAGTATCCTAATAAAGTTATTTTTACTTTTGTCTATAATCAATGTAGATTGAAATTATGTGATGGGGATTTATTTGAAATATTAGCTGTTGCAGCATGAGATCTTTGTTAGATGAGACTTAATTTATGAGTTTATATTTAATGAAAGAAAACACTGTTACTTCTTTCTGAAAGTGTTGTGTTGTTGCTTTTCCAAACCCCCAATGCAGAACTAGGAGCTGTCATGCCAGTTTGCCCCTGGCCTTTTATAATATTCATGCATTTTACATCCAAAAAATAATTGAGTACTAAGTTTATACATGGCTTGATTCATTGTTTTCTTTCTTTCTTATTTCTGCCTCTATTCTTCACTCGTTTTAGATATCCTGTCAATCTGAAAGCTCTCTCAGTTCCTCCAGATCCCACTTCTCTCTTTTCCTCATTGGTATTGTTTTTTCTAATAAATTATTTACCCTTCTAATCTCCCCTTGGAGTCTTCTGCACATGCTACCAGTATTAACCCATGGGTTATCCCATCTTAGGAAGGGCTAGCATTTATACTTTGCATCTTCTTATCAGTAAGAAATAATAACAGTATTTTTCAGGCCTATTTGTCTTTTGGATGCAAGATATATTGCGCTTGAGACTAATTGTCTAATGCACTTAAGATGACGTGAAAAGATACCATATTTTAGTGGAGGCAAAAGAGAGGAGTGGGTGGCTTTGTAGCAGACTGTTCTACATGTGGTTGGCAAATGTAACTTGGCCACTAAATAGATCATGTCCTGACTCATGTATCATGTATTCATGTCTGAATCAGTTCAGTGTGTTTGTACAAGTTGTCAACTGTTGTCAAACTACAGGTTCACACAATAGTGATTGTAAAAAAAATACTGTCAGGGTAAATTCTTCCAGAGGTAACAGTGGTCATCCACTTCATGTGGAGAAAGAATTGCCTGAGGTCAGGTCAAATCATGGACTCCTACATTGTGACAAATGGGGTGATTGGTTGATTAGGGAAGGAATGAGGGTCCTAATTTTTTGACAATGAAGTAGAGAGAACATGGAGAAGAGGCATGAAAATGGACTTATGTATGAAAGCGGTCCCAAAGCCTGGCAAGAGCATCAGTGCCTGTCTCACTAATGACCACAGAAGACACGCGCTACAAAACAGGCACCAGACCAGATGGACTTGCGGGTCCAGGAGACATCACGTAGTCCCTGTACAACTTGTGTTTGTTCAGTAAACCAGACGGACATCTGGGTCCAGTAGATACCACGTAGTCTCTGGACGACATGTGTTTTGTCACAATCATCCCATATATTTCCATCCTTGTGGTAGAGCTCCAGATTTATAGTGGGAGCGGGAAGACCTGTGTGTGGGTTCAACACCATGGAATTTTGTCATCAAGGTTTGCTCCTTGGCTGCTACTAGTGAATGTCTGCCATATCAGCAGGACAGAACAATGCTGATCCTGGTATACTACCATCCCTCAAACAGTTGACTCGGAAAAGGGTGGCAATCTATTTATAAAAATCCTATATAGCTCAAAAACATTTTAATTAGCCTACATGAGCCCTTCCAAGATATGTATATTTCTTTTTCTGGCTCACAGTGTCTTTACTAGCACTGATACCTGAATGCTCACAGAGTATCTGATTGACTGACATGGAATCCCACATGACATATCTCTGATGAGATGAGTCACTGTATGGCAAAGGGATGTGAAAGTGAGCTATATACACGGGAAATGCTGGTATATCACATCCGGAAGGGTCCAAAATGTGCTAACCTTGTAGAGTGAGAGGCTAGCTCCCTGATGGCTCAACTAAAGTGTCAGGTGGAAAGAAACCCCGTAAGGGTGGGGTATTGCCTTTTAGGATGAAATGTATATTGTAGACAAATGATGTTATGCCCTCAAGAGGAAAAAAACACATAGAAAACAGGTAGGTGGATCCAAGAGCAGCAGTGGGCTACTTACTGCCCCTCAAAAGTGTTCGTGCTTCCTGCCTTTCAGCTCGCTGTTCTATCAATCCGGATGTCTTCACTCTCATGGAGGGAGCTTCCAGGAGGGGTACAGTGGGCGTTTCACTAAATGTAAGCTCCCCTACTATTAGGTTTTTTTGTGATCCTCATATTAGAAAACAAATAAAGAAAAAAGGATCATTGCTGGTAGGGCACTCATCTTGCTCACATGAAGGTGAATAGGGGCAACTGGGTCATATATTAAGGCCAATTGTAATGATCCCATAACCTGTTTTAAGGCTAACTGTGAAATCACAGTCACTGTGGCCTGAAGAAGGCATAGGAACTAGGGTACCGTGTAACCAAATAAGCCATTTATACAAGACAATGGGAGGATGAGGGAAACCTAAAATGGTGGAAGAGGAAGAAAAAAATGAATCTAGCCTTGGGGTCAACTGTAGCGGCAGGTCTTTTGTCCATCTGATTAATTTCTTCTTCTATATTTTCTCTCCAAATTACGGTGAACCATCAGCTTGCGGTTAGGAAAAAAAAAAAACTAACAACAAAGTAGGTAGAATGGAATAAAAATGATATGGACTCCCTGTGAATGTGTGAATGTGACCAGTGCAAAAGACGTCCAGGTCCTTTTATATCACAGGTACTGCTGCGCTGCTAATGACAGCCAGCACCTGGGACTCCTTGTTTTGTCCTCGTGTGGGGAAAGTTGAAAGTTCCTGGGAATTTTCATTGTCCAGCTGTGGTCCTTAGTAAACGCCTGGCTGAAGCGTCAGTTAAAATTCCATCTCCTTGCCTGAGTAAGATGAAATCTTTGGATCTTACTTTATACTCCAGATCTTTCCCTGAAAAATCAGACTGAAGCTACAGTTCATGAAACTTTGATTCAAATTTTTTTTTTTATTAAATCATAACTGTGTACATTAATGCAATCATGGGGTACCATGTGCTGGTTTCATATACTGTCTGAAATATTTTCATCAAACTGGTTAACATAGCCTTCATGGCATTTTCTTAGTTATCGTGTTCAGACATTTATATTCTGTGTTTAGTAAGTTTCACCTCTACCCTTCTAAGATGCCTCGTAAGTGTGGCCGCACCAATTACCTTCCCTCCACACTTCTACTTTGCTGGTGGGAATGCACACTAATACATTACTTTTGGAGAGATGTTTGGAGAATACTTAGAGATCTAAAAATAGACCTGCCGTTCAATCCTATAATTCCTCTACTAGGTATATACCCAGAAGCTCAAGAAACTTTGATCCATATTACCCCTGTGCTGTGCTTTGTGCCTTTCCCTGTCTGGCTTTCCTCAGTGCTCCAGTAAGTGGAGTCCCATTACACAGAAATTCATTTCTCAAGAGGTGTTTCTGCCAAATGCACCCTGAGTTGATCTCTTAGAATGTACACAGTAGTGAGCACACAATTCTGAACAAGATCTACGAGATCCTTAGCTTAATAGAGCTCATTTCAAAAAGAGCTTATGGGGTAATTAGGAGATTTCTGCAGTTTTAATACAAACAGTCAGCTGCAGTGATTAATCATTGGGGCATTTTTAGAACAATAACAAGAACCTGACAATCCCATCTTTCTACCACTCTGCCACAAGGTAGACAGCTGCTGTGTTCACGTCTAGCACAAAACAATGAGTGTGAAATCTCAGACTGAGGAGCGTACAGTCCTGGTTAATAAATATTATTCCATTTCCAGGGGAATGTACATAATCATTCTCTGAAGATAAACTATACTTACTTCATACTTTCTCATTTATAACCACTGAAGACAAACTCTTATAATTCAAAAACTTTATCTATGTACAGGGACCATGAATTCTTTACCACAAATCTGAGATAATAACCAATTCTCACCAATCTAATAGAAAAACTTAGATGATGAAAGGAAAGTGACTTTGCTTATCAGTATGACAGAATGAAAAGAGAAGGGAAACCCAATTATAACAAAATACCCATGAGAAGGTGGGAAAACGTACATTTAGAAAAAACAATATAGCAATGTAAATATGAGACAAAAATCTATCAAGTATTTATACCACTGCATTACAGAAGATAAAAGGGTTTTGCTATGTGATGCCACAGGAAAAGCCAATCAAGCAAGCAAGAAGATATATCTATAAACTGTGTGCCTATAAAAAAACATTGTCCAAAGCATATAAAATGAAAATATAAGTACACAAAATCTTGAGGCAATGACTTACTTATAAGAGAAAATAAAAGAAATACCGCCAACAAAACACAGACACACAAATCAAGTTAATTTATTACAAAATATGAAAACAAAACTTCAAATTATTTGAAAGAAAATGTTTGAAAACTATATTCCTTTTTTTTTTTTTTTTTTTGAGGCAGAGTCTCACTCTATTACCCTGGGCAGAGTGCTATGGTGTCATAGCTCACAATAACCTCAAACTCTCGAGCAATCCTCCTGCCTCAGCCTCTGGAGTAGCTGGGACTACAGGAGCCTGCCACAACACGTACTGGTTTTTCTGTTTTTAGAAGAAAAGGGGTCTTGCTCTTGCTCAAGCTGGTCTCGAATTCCTGAGCTCAAGCAATCCCTCTGCTGGCCTCTTGGAGTGCTGAGATCATAGGCGTGAGCCACCATGCCTGGCTGAATACTATATTCTTAATTTGGGGACCATTAAATAAATGTTTAAGCAACAAATCTACATAGACAAAATACACAAATTCAAACTTATTACAAATGATACATAGTAATCCATGCATCATAAATTAGTGGACCTTGTAAGAATGTAACTACAGAAAAGGAGAAAGTTGGTTGTCCCTTGGTATCTGGGCAGGATTGGTACCAAGCGCCCTCACATAGAAAAATCCTTGGATGCTCAAGATCAATTTATAAAATGGCAAAGTATCTGCATATACCTATGCACAGCATCTTGTCTACTTTAAAGCATCACTGGGTTATTATCATACCTAACACAATATAAATCCTATGTAAAAAGTTGTTATAATTTATTAGTTAGGGAATAATGACAAAAGCACATGTTCAGTACAGATGAAAGTATTCAATTTAAAAATGATATTTACCATCTGCATTTGGTTGAATCCATTTATATGGAGTCCAAAGCCATTGGTTATTTTTTGTCTTAGATAATACTCATTTTAACTAAGATGAAATGATGTTCTATTGTGACATTTCTCTGATGATAAGTAATGCTGAGTTTTAAAAATACATATGTAGTTTGTTTTTATGTCTGCTTTTGAGAAATGCATATCAGATCCTTTGCCCATTTTTTAAACATTTTATTTGTGTTTTTATCATTCATTTATTTGAGTGCCTCATATATTCCAAATATTAACCTCTTATCAGATGCATAGTTTACAAATACTTTCTTTGAATATACAAATTATCTCTTCACATTCTACTTTTTTGCTTGTTTCTTTTGCTTTGGGGAAAAGAAATTTTTTAAGCCCTCCAGGTAAATATGCCTGAATACTTAGACAAAATTCATTAATAAAACACCAGCAAACAAAATTAAACACATCAGAAAGATCATAAACCATGCTAAAGTGGGATTTATCCAATTGATACAAGGATAATTCAACTTACAAAAATCAATAAATGTGATACATCACTGTAACAAAATCCAGGACAAAGATTGTATGGTCAAGTTACAAACACGTTATGAATGTGTTTTAGACAATGTGACAATCTGAAGACTAGGGAACTAAGTCCCACTCCATAAGGTACTCAACAATTTGCTTAAAGTTTATAGATCTAGGACATATACATGGTTAACCTGACTCAAGAGCACATTCCTTTAACCATTTGCTAAGCTTTTATTATCAGTGTGAGGAATAAACAAACCGTGACGTATTTGTGCATTTAGCAAACTATAGAGAATTCAAAATAAATAAAATTCTGCCACATGTTTTAATCTTGATTTATATCAAAAATTTATGTGGAGCAAAGAGTCACATGGTGAAAAACAACTATGGAATGAATCATACGTACAAAATTTTAAAAACAAGCAAAAATGAAATCATATAGTCCATAGACACATACATATTAAAAATAGAAAATGATATAGTAATGAAAAGCACTTCAATAAGGATGGTTAATTCCAAAGTGGTGATGTCACTACAGAATAAAATTGGGAAGAGTGACACAGGGTTTTAATAAAATTGTTACTTTTTTAGATAAAGAAAGAAACACCATAGAAGAGAAAAGACACTAATCATTCTTGTGTGCATTGGTATTTTTTATAAACTTTTACTCATGTGAGCAAAGTTGACAGCTTCTAGGTGTCATGTTTAGATTGGGAGCATCAGACATTAATTTGTTGTTTCACTTATAAGCATGTTTCAGAATGGAATGCTCTCACAGATTTACACAGCAACCTCAGACAGGGCATTCCTCAGACAACATGGATTAATAATAATCTATACTTGGCTCAGCGCCTATGGCTCTACGGGCTAAGGTGCCAGCCACATACACCTGAGCTGGTGGGTTCGAATCCAGCCCAGACCCGCCAAACAACAATGACGGCTGCAACCAAAAAATGGCCGGGCGTTGTGGCGGGCGCTTGTAGTCCCAGCTACTTGGGAGGCGGGGAGGCAAGAGACTTGCTTGAGCCCAGGAATTGGAGGTTGCTGTGAGCTGTGATGCCACAGTGTTCTATCCAGGGTGACAGCTTGAGGCTCTGTAACAAAAAATAATAATAATAATAATAATAATGTATACAGATCCACAAAATTAGGCCTGGAATAAGAGAAAATATGTAGGGCTTTTGAAATAAAAATAATGCATAATTCACAGAGCCTAGAAATACTGAAGTCTTAAGAAAATACTCTGTAGAAAGCCCCCATCTATGGAAAGAAGAAACATTTAGGAATCTATCACCTGTAAAGGAATATTGGAAGGGAGGCACCCATGAAAATGTAGCAGAAAGTGATAAAAGGAGAAAAAGATAGAATAAAAGGTCACCGAAACGTGGTAAATCCTTGTTATTAAGATTGAGAAGAAGTAGAAAGAAATAAGTAATGATGTGATACAACAGAGTTTTAAAGCATTGAAAAGGCAACTCCAAAAGTTTTCCAGTAGAAGATATTGCAGTCAGAAAATTGTACAATATTATAATAGCTTCCTGAAAACAAATAGT
This sequence comes from Arctocebus calabarensis, assembly GCA_963573935.1. NCBI lineage: Eukaryota > Metazoa > Chordata > Mammalia > Primates > Lorisidae > Arctocebus > Arctocebus calabarensis. Next base: position 12,037 of record CAUYON010054471.1, read on the forward strand.
AAGATTGGAAACTTTAAATATAGACATACTCATTTGTAATGAAACAGGAAAGAGTTCCGAGTTCCCAACATAGAGGACAATACTGCATTTTTAACAAGGTGAAACTGAAGTATGATAGTTGAATTAGGGACAAAACATAAAATTAAACATCAATAGAGAAGACTTGAACAAAATGAACGTACATTTAGGATGACGGTCCATCACAGGTAACACTTTCACTCACATACACTCAAGCACACACACAAACACACAAAAATATAACATAAAATAAGAAAGAAATTTATATCTCTCATGAAAGATGTCTTGATGTAGGTAGGTGTAAATAGAACAGGGTTGGCAAGCTCCAGTGATCAGACTGCAGACTTCTTTTACTCAAAGCTTCCTTTCATTTAGCACATATAATACTTTCCCAAGTATTCAAGGTAGCTGACTCATCGTCCAAGATTGCCATAGAAGCTCTAGCCATCATATCTAGGTTTCAGTCATTCCAAATCAAGAACTCTATCGAAAAGTATCTATCACATAATATTTCTGTTGACATCTCATTTGTTAGAACTTAGAGATGTGACAAAAGATTGTCCCATGTCTCTAACAATCTTAAAACCCCAAAACTTTTGGTTTTATAGGCAATGTTTGGAATCACAGTGGAAAATGGCTTTTAAGCTAAGTACAGAAAATTGTGTCTGCAGAAAAATGGCAGATGATGTGATTGGAAAGGACCACAGGGCTTCAAATGTGTTGGCAATGATAGGTTCGGATCTCAAAATTTTACTATTTTTCCAAAAATATATAGTTTTAGACTCATAAAAATGGATAAAAATGTTGAATTTTATAAATTAACTTTAACACACACACATAAAAAAATGCAATTAGTACACCTATTATACCATAATCATATTTAACCTAGCTTTCCTTAAATATGTTCAAAACATTAAATTAGCTTATAGTTCTGAACAAACAGGTAACATTAAGCTTATTTCATAATAAAGTGTTAACATATATCTCATGTAATTTTTTGACTATTGTCCTGAACATGAAAAAATAGAATTGTGGTATGTGTACTATTGTGAAGGTGAAAATAACAGAAGTGAAGCTGTCATAAGCCAGGAACCATCTGGACCCACAAGCACATGGCAGGCCTCGCTGCAGGACCGAGGGCCCGCTTTCTTCTGCTGTGCTAGCAGGGTGAATGTGTGACTGATGGCTCTCAGCTGAGTGCCATGCTACACAGTCGCTCCTCACAAGGTCACGTTCTCCTCCCTCTGAAGGGAGCCCGTATTTATCAACTGTTCTATGTGAGGGAAAGGATAATGCTCTAAAACTCTGTTCTCAGTATTTAAATCCAGTGAAACTCCAGAGTTCCCTCAGCCTCCGAGACCTTTGTTGTAAATGAATCACTGTTCAGCTCTCCCTCTATCCAATCCTACTTCCTGCTCTTTCCTCAAATGTGAACATGGCAGGCACTTCCCAATACACTTTCTGAATGCAATTTTCCATTGCAGAGTCATTTTTTTCCCCAGAAAACTATCTAAGTAAAAGAGAGTTGATGCCTGTATTATAGATTAACAAAACTGTAATCAATTGTGAGATGAAACAGTGCATACCAAGTGGAAGTCATTAAATTAATGACAAATTATTGATGAGCCCAATTATATAAATGCCATTTTTTTTTTGTTTTCATAACAATGCAAGAGCACGGCTTAATTTTGCAAATACTTCCCTATTTAAGATTTTGTTTGCAGAACCATGAAAAGTCTAATATATTTCAAACAACTGTATAAATTATAGGTATCATACCTAAATTATTAATTCCCAAAGAGTGTTAAAATGCAAGACAGTACGCAGGGAAGAAAGGGTGCTAAATAAATCAATGGTGATTTTAATAAACTAGAAACTTTTAGGTAATAAATCTGTCTGCATCTGATCTGAATTGCAATTACCTGTCAAAAATTCATCCATCATCACAAGCCCCAAACAAACTTTCTTGGCAGCAGATGTTTGAGAAAAGCTATTTTGTATGGCAAATTTTTCTTATGGTTTACAGCAGCCTTAGGAATGACAGAAATTTCAGGGAACATTTCAGTATAACTTAGCAATAACATGTTAGGTATAAAAAATCATGGTCTACAGTGCTTATATAATTTATAAAAGCATGCCTTATACATAAACCACTCATTTATGAACTAAAGGTTTGACTTCCATTGTTTCCAACATCTGTAAACTTTTATTTCAATAATTTACAGGAAATCACGGAAATGTATATTTCAACAATAGATTTAAATGAAACATCTTATTTTATAGTATTTTGCACTTTAAAATTGTTGTACGTTGTATTCGGATGAAATGAACGCAACGTATCAGTACTTTGTATTCTCCATTGATAACTTTGAGAGGGATAACACTTCCAACAACCTGGATAAAAACAATAACTGGAGGTGTTATTGGTTAAAAAGCACACTATCATTTTTTCCCTAGCTCCTTCACATTTTCCCTTTCTTTGAAAATAATATTGCCATTTTTTTTCTTTTTTTAGATTTTGCTACCAGAAACCACAGTCCTTCTTTTTTCTTTTTAACTACTATGGGTACCTAATAGCTGTATGTATTTTAGATGCATATGAAATTTTGGCATAAAAGGTGCAATGGCAAAATCAGGGTGACTGGAATATCCATCACCTCAGGCATTTATTATTTCTTTGTATTAGGAATATCTCAATTTCTTTCTTTTAGTTATTTTGAAATACACAATAAATTGCTGATAACTATGGATGACCTATTGTACTACAAAACAGTAGATATTGCTACAATTACACTAGTATTTTGACATTCCTTTGAACTCTTTGCCAGCTACACCAACATTTCACTCTTTGCCTGTTGAGGACCAGCCCCAAACTATACCCTGAATTCTTTCCCAGTGACTGGCAGAGCTGAAAGGATGAAGGAAAAAAATGAAAATTTGAAGACATAAGAAGAAAGATTTTTAAAGATGTCCAGGAGGCCATCCACCTCTGTTCTGGGGGAGGGGTGAAATAATCAACTATAAATTACTCTGTTGATTATTTCTTTTGCTTTGCAGATACTTGTGAGTTTAATTATGTTTGAATTATTTATTTTTGTTCATGCTGCATTTACTTTTGGGGTCTTAGGCACAAATTCTTTGCCTATGCCAATGCCCAGAAGAATTTTTACTAAATTTTCTTCTATAATTTTTTATGGTTTCAGTTCATACATTTGAGTCTTTAACCTAATCTTTTTTTCATATAGTAAGACATAGGGATCCAGTTTCATCCTTCTGCATATGACTCTCTATATTCCAGCCACACTTATGGGATGAAGGATCCATTCCCCAGTGTTTGTTTCCATCTTTTAGCTAAAAATCAATTGTGTATAGGTATATGGTTTTATTTTAGGATCTATTGATCTCTGTGTTTACTTTTCTGCCTTTAACATGCTATTTGGGTTGCGATAGATTTTTATTATTCTTTAAAGGCGGGTAATGTGATGCCTACAGATTTATTCTTTTTTTTTTTTTTTTTTTTAGTAGAGAGAGTTTCACTTTATTGCCCTCGGTAGAGTGCTGTAGCATCATGCAGCTCACAACAACCTCCAACTCCTGGGTTTAGGTGATTCTCTTGCCTCAGCCTCCCGAGTGACTGGGACTACAGGCACCCACCACAACGCCAGGCTTTTTTTCTGTTTTGCTGTTCCACTGAGGCTGGGTTTGAACGCACCACCTTTAGTATATGGGGCCAGTGCCCTAATTGATGATTCACAGGCACCGCCCCAGATTTATTCTTCTTGATTAGAAATGCTTTGGCTATTTGTGCTCTTTTTTTACAATTATTTTTTGTTAAATCATAAACACATAGATCATGTATATATTAATAAACTTATGGGGTACAATGTGCTGATTTCATATAGAATTAGGAATGCTTACATAACACTGGTTAATATATACCTCATTTTGTTTACTTAATTATTGTGTTAAGCCATTTATACTCTATACTAATAGATCCAACATGTACCCTTGCATTATGCACCATAGGTGTGATCCCACCATTCACCCTTCCTCGATCTGACCTCCCCCTTGCCTCCGCCCTCCTCCATTATCCTGGGCCATAATTATGATCTATTCTTCACATGAAAGTGTGAGTAATTGTAAATTGGTTTCATAGTAGTACTGAGTACATCGGACCATTTTTCTTCCATTCTTGAGATACTTTACTAAGTAAGATATTTCTAGCTCCATCCATGTAAACATAAATGAGGTAAAATGCCCATCTTTTTTAAGGCTGCATAATATTCCATGGTATACATATATTACAATTTATTAATCCATTCATGGGTCGATGGGTGTTTGGGCTTCTTCCATGACTTGGTTATTATGAATTGAGCTGCAATGAACAATCTGGTGTAAATATCTTTGTTATAAAGTGATTTTCAGTCTTTTGGATATCTACCTAGTAGAGGAATTGCAGGATCAAATGGCAGGTCTACTTTTAGATCTCTGAGTATTCTCCATGCTTCTTTCCAAAAGGAATGTATTATCTTGCACTCCTACCAGCATTACAGAAGTTTTCCTTTTCTCCACATTCACATCAATGTCTGTAGTTTTGAGATTTTGTTATGTTAGCCACTCTTACTGGAGTTAGATGATATCTCAAAGTGGTTTTGATTTGCATTTCTCTGATGATTGAAGACAAGCATTTTTTTCATGTGTCTGTAGGCCATGTGCCTATCTTTTTCAGATAAGCTTCTGTTCAAGACCCTTGCCCACAATGAAATGGGATTACTTGTTCTTTTCTTATTAATAAGTTTGAGTTCTCTGTGGATTCTCATTATCAAACCTTTGCCAGAAGCATAGCCTGCAAATATCCTCTCCCATTCTGAGGGCTGTATGCTTGTTTTATTTACTGTGTTCTTGGCAGTGCAGAAGCTTTTTAGTTTGATCAGATCCCAGTAATATATTTTTGGTGTTGCTTCAATTGCCCTGGGGGTCCTCCTCATAAAATATCCTTCCAGGCCAATTTCTTCAAGTGTTTCTCCTGCGCTCTCTCCAAGAATCTTTATAGTTCCATGTCTTAATTTTAAATCTTTCATCCAGTGAGTGTCAATTTTTGTTAATGGTGAAAGATGTGGGTCCTGTTTCAATCTTCTACAAGTCACCAGCCAATTCTCCCGGCACCATTTGTTAAATAGGGAATCTTTCCCCCAATTTATATTTTTTGATGGACTTATCAAAGATCAAATGATAAAAAGTATCTGCGTTCATCTCTTGGTTCTCAATTATGTTCCATACATCTATCTCTCTATTTTGTGCCAATATCATGCTGTTTTGATCACTATAGATTTATAGTAATGTTTGAAGTCTGGTAGCGTGATTCCTCCTGATTTGTTTTTATTTCTGATTAATGTCTTGGCTATTCAAGGTTGTTTCTGATTCCATATAAAACAAAGTACTATTTTTTCCAAATCTTTAAAGTATTAATAGGGATTGCATTAAATTTGTAAATTGCTTTGGGTAATATGGACATTTTAACAATGTTGATTCTTCCCAGCCACAAGCATGGTATGATTTTCCATTTGATAACGTCTTCAGCTATTTGGACTCTTTTATTATTCCATATGAAATTTAGGATCATTTCTTCTAGTTATAGAAAACAGGGCATTGGCATTTTGAGGAGAATTGTATTGAATCTGTAAATTACTCTGGGAAGAATAGATATTTTAACAATGTTGATTTTTCCAAACTGTGAAGATGGAAAGTTTTTAGCATTGTTTATGCCATCTGTGATTTCTTTCTATATATTTTATAGTTCACTTTGTAGATTTTGACCTCCTTAGGTAAGTATATTTCTAGGTATTTTCTTCCCTTTTTTTTTTTTTTTTGGAGACAGAGTCTCGCTTGTCACCCTTAGTAGAGTGCTATCACATCATAGCTCACAGCAACCTCAAACTCTTGGACTTGAGTGATTCTCTTGCCTCAGCCTCCCAAGTAGCTGCGACTACAGGTGCCCACCACAATGCCTGGCTACTAGGTATTTTATTTTCTTTGCAGCTATTATAAATTTCATTGAGCTCTTGATTTGATACTAACCTTGACTATTATTAAAGGATAGAAATTCTATTAATTTGTGTACATCAACTGTGTAACCTGAAACTTCACTGAATATATTTATCAGTTTCAGGAGTCTTTTGGGTCTTACAGTTCAGTAAATAGTGAAAGTTTGCCTACCTCTTTTCTGATATGTATGCCATTTATTTATTTATTTGCTTGATTTCTCTGGCTAGGACTTCCAGTATTACACTTAATAGAAGTGATGACAGTGGGCACTCTTGTCTTATTGCAGGTCACAGAAGTAATGAACTTTACCCCTTTCAGTACTCCTTATAGCTGTGGGTTCATTATATATGGTTTTCACTGTTTTAAGGAATGTTCTTTTTATTTCTATTTTCTTGAGGATTTTTATGATAAAGTGGTACTGGATTTTATCAAGTGCTTCTTACTTATCTATGGAGATAATCACATCTTTATACATATGATTGAATTTTATATCTTTTTTATTGTTTTTATTATTAAATCATAGCTGTGTACATTAGTGCAATCAAGGGGTACAATATGCTGGTTTCATATACAATCTGAACTATTTTCATCAAACTGATTAACATAGCCTTCATGGCATTTTCTTAGTTATTGTATGAAGAGATTTGTATTCTGCATTTAGTAAGTTTCACCTGTACCCTTCT
>CAUYON010054472.1:0-53440 GCA_963573935.1 Arctocebus calabarensis
GCAATAAAGATGGTTCCAGTCCATGAACCCCTGTATTACTCTCCCTCCAGAGAAACCCTAACTGCCCCCTTCTATCATCGCCCGATTCAGCAGGAAGCAGTTAGATCGAGTCTTCACCCCTTTTCCCTAATAGCAGTTGGAGTTTCTACTCAGAGAGGAAGAATTGATGCAGGACATTTGGCACCCTAGCCAGCTCAGCAGAGATCGCGGACCTGCTGCCTCCTCCTTGGTGGTGTCGGTGCTGCGACAGCCAGCTGAAGAGCCAGCGGGCTGGATGACAGGCAAGGAGGGAGCCCCCCACCCACCACCAGAGGCTCCAATAGCCAAAAAGGCTGGACAACTGCAGAGGAGACACCTGTGCCTTGGTGTCTCCTTTACACTTAGGACTAAATGTGGAACCCCCATTTCCTATGCCTAGGTCAATTTCTTGTGAATTTCCTAGGCCTCATTTCCATGAATGGACTGTATCCATTCATTGATACATTCATTCACCTTGCCCCCAGCGGAAGGGACTGTATTCATTCGTTTCCTGGCCAAGGAACCCATACGCCTATTTATACCCCGAGACTAAAGGCCTAAAGCAGGAGATGGGGAAAGACTGGGAGAGAAACAGAGAGAGCTTCTCTCTCCCCACTAGAATTCTCTCCCTCTACTAGGAGCTTTAGTGTTTTCTGTAAATAAATTCTGTCTTACCACTGGGGGGTGGGGATGGGGGAAATGTAATGAAGAATAATAAAATACATGTATTTAGAAAAGTAAAAAAAAAATAAAAAATAAAAATAAATAAAATAAAATTTAGAAAAAGAGGACATGATTAGGAAAACTCAAATTGTTAACTTGGTAGGAGGAGAAATTTAAAAATCTTAGGGGTTCTATACCTATTTAAAAATAAACCCATAGTTTAAAATCCATAATTGCAAACATTTAAGAAATAAATATATTAATTTTTTTATAAATTCTTCCAAAATAACAGAAAATGTGAGAAGGTTGCCTAGAGAGCCATCACAAGGAGGAACAATTAGAGGCAAGTCTGTCAGACATAGCTGCAAAAAACAATTTTTAAACAAGTCCCAACTCAAATTCAACAATGCATAATAGGATATTATAGATCCACCAAGTAGAGATCTCCTAGAACCCAAGGACAAACTAACATTCACAGAGCAATCAATGCAAAGTATCAAAGTAAAGAAGAAAAATTATATGATCACTTCGGTAAATGTCAAGTAGTAAGACTGATATTTAATCAAACTAACATTCACAGAGCAATCATATAACAGTATCATATAAACTCAGCCATGTAGAAATAGAAGACAATGTTCTTTTAAAAATATATTTATCTCGGCACCTGTGGCTCAACAGGCTAAGGCGCGCCAGCCACGTACACCTGAGCTGGTGGGTTCGAATCCAGCCCAGGCCCACCAAACAACAATGACGGCGACAGCCAAAAAATGGCCGGGCGTTGTGGCGGGCGCCTGTAGTCTCGACTACTTGGGAGGCAAAGGCAAGAGACTCGCTTGAGCCCAGGAATTGGAGGTTGCTGTGAGCTTCTTTAATAAATGGTGCTGGGAGGCTTACCGCCTGTGGCTCAGCAGGCTAAGGTGCCAGCCATTACATCTGAGTTGGTGGGTTCGAATCCAGCCTGGGCCTGCCAAACAACAATTGCTGCAACCAAAAAACGGTCAGGCATTGTGACGGGCACTTGTAGTCCCAGCTACTTGGGAGGTGGAGGCAGGAGACTCGCTTGAGCCCAGGAATTGGAAGTTGCTGTGAGCTGTGATGCCACAGCACTCTATCCAGGGTGACAGCTTGAGGCTCTGTCTCAAAAAATAAAAATAAAAAATAAAAATAAAAATATATATATCTATGCATACACACACACACACATATATTTATTTATTTGTTTATTTAGAAACAGGGTCTCCCTATGGTGCCTAGGCTAGTGTTGAACTCCTGGCCTCAAGCAATCCTCCTGTTTCAGCGTCCCAAAGGGCTGGGATCACAGCCTGAGCCACTGCTTCTGGCCCTAGGAAAACAACTTTCTTAATTTAATAAATGACATTTACAAAAACCAAATAAAGAAAGCAAACGTCATAGTTAACTGTGAAGTACTAAAAGACTTCCACTTCAGATTAGGAATGAGATCAAGAAGGCTTGCTGCTGCTGTTCCTATTCAACTCCGCACTGCGAATCCCAGCCAGACAGCAATGAGGCAAGAGAAAGAAGCGAAAAATCTAGGTACAGGATAGGAAGAAATAAAAACTGTCTTTCCACACAGATGATGCAATGTGTATCCATAAAAAACCCTCAAAGAATCTACAAATGAGTTTAGAACAGTAAGTAAATTTAGTAAGTTTGCTGCAGATAAGATTAAGAATACAAAAACTGCCCGCATTTTTACAAATAATCATGAATGATTAAAAATCAGATAAAAAAAAGTTTTTAAAAAACTGCAATAGCATCCACATGTAAAATACTTAGGGATGAATGTCATAAAAATGTACCCGGCTTACACTTAAAGCCAGAATCCAGTTTCTTTGATTTGGGGGATGTTCTTTTTTAAGATATATAAAATGGAAAAGCAGTATTCAAAAATTAATGCAATAGATACTACATTAAACAGGGACTCCAGAATAATTCAGTAAAAAGAGACTTTTGATGTTGACTTAGTGATTGTGACGTGACAGAGCAGATGATGTACTGACATAAGAAGGAAATCCTACCCAGAAAGACGCTCATCAGCTTACCCAGTTGATTTTACTGCATACAAAAGTCTGTGGCCCAACACTATCCCAGTGCCCCACCTATGCCAAATTTTTCTACTTCACATTAGAAACCCATTGAGTTACAAATTCAGGGAAATATTCATATCAGGATACACAGCAGCTACAGGCACCTCTCAGTAAACTCAGACCTGTTTTTATAGTGAGCATGGACTTCAGCAATTTTGCAAAAGGAAAAAAGAAATGCATAAATTCATTAAACACGCACCCCAAATTGTCCCAGCTACACATAGGCAAAGTAGAGGGAGGTGGTGACCAACAGAAAGCAACAAAGAAAGCAATTACAATAAAACATAGCAACAAACATTTCATTCCATTAGGAAAGAAATCAGCCACACTAGTCTTTGCTCAAAAGAACGGCGAAGTAAAGGACCTCTTGCCAAAAGCAATTGCAGTACATTAATATTAAACATGATCTAATGAAGTCAGAAGTTGTTTGGGGAAAACATTCAGCACATAAAGGCATATTCTGCATTATAAATTCTTAGCAGAAAAGAAGGGATTTAAAGCTCTTCTTTCACCTGGGATTGATTTTTTTCACCCTAAAACAAAAAATTAAAGAATGATTAACAGAGAGAGAGAGGGAGAAGGAAAAAAGAAGGAAGGAGAAAAAAAAATACAATTAAAGGTCCCATTTTTGTCTGGAAAGTTAGAAGCAGCAGCATATTAAGTGCTTACTATTCTTATACATTTAAAATATCTAAATTTAAGAAAAGGAACCCTCTGAGGCTGAGGAATCATTTCGGCTTGACACCTAGCAGAAACAGTAATTCCTTTCCACTGCCTCCAGCACCTTTCTAAGCAAAACAGCCTTCCCTCTCTCTAAGCAAAACAGGCCATGTAATTCCCCTTGGACTTTGTAACCATTTCAGGAGAGGGGATGATTCACCCTGGGCAAGAGAGAGAAAAAAAAAAAAGTTGGCTCTGTTTCTTTTCTATTTGACCTCCTTAAAAGGATCTTTCTGAAGCTGTTAATCCAGGCTACTAAAATAGCAAGCAACTATTCTTTATTAAAGGTCAAATGGAACCACCAACAGAAAGGATGGAGTTTGTTTTTTAAAAACCTACAGCATCGTTTTTTCCACTTAGTCCTAAACTAAGAACAGTTATGTTATTGTTTTCCCTTCTGTTTTATGGCTTCTGTCAAGGCCTCATACAAATAAACATGAAAGGCCATTTGGGTACAGTGAGGTCTTGATCGGCGTGTGCCTGGTAATCAGTGGCTGAAATCTCAGTGCTAGCTGGTTCCCGGAAACACACACACACAAATACACATGTGCGCGCACACACACAAAGCCCCCATGTGATGATTCAGCAATTTAATGGATCTTAAATTTGGCAGCAGTGCTCTAGTACACATCTCCGGAGAAATGCAAGAATGCAAGTTGAAGAGTCTGACCAGGCTGGAGCGGTTGTGTTTTGGCACAAACCCAGGGCACAGCCAAGCTCCACCTTGAGGCCACCATGACTGTATAAGGTGATTTTTAGGAATGTTCAGGTTGCAGTGTGTTTAAAAATGATAACAAAAAGATCTTAGAGCCAGACAGGAGAAGAGTAAGAAGAAGAGAAGAGGGAGGGGTAAAGGAAGAAAGGAAGAGAAAAGAGCCACACGGAAGAAACAGAAATGGGCAGGGGAGAGGCTAAAAAACGTTTCCAAAAAATCAGGGCCATTCATGACCTTATCTGCATGAGCAGATAGAAAGCAACACCTTTCCAGATGAAACTGGGTATTAATAATATTTGTATCCTGAATCTAAGTTTTGAAGTATGCCCTAGTTACTATAAAAAGTATTCATTGTTTAAATGTAAATTATTTAAATTTTGTTAAATTCCCCCTCAAAGCCTGAACACACTCTGGCTGTGGCTGAGTTACCTGTTGACATTTATCCATGTCCTGCCCCGAGTGACAGGGGAGATTATTAGAGAAACACAAGCAGGTTATTTCTATGGTGGCAACATGACACCTGCTTTGAATTGGCATATGCACGATTTTTTATCAACATCCTTAATAGTGAGGTCCTACCTCAATGTTTTAACGGAATGGGGTGCCATGATGCAAACACTGATATACAGTTACAGCAGTCAGTATACAACGAAAAAGATTCAAATCAACTTAAATATATTTTTTTCTATACTTAGAGGAAGAAAACCTCAGCACATACAGAAAATAATTTTGGAACAGACAGAAAACAAGATTGCTGGAATAAAGGTGAAGCTGATTAAAAAAGAATACTATTAAAGGAATCCCCATGTACTGACTGAGGGACGGGAAGCAACTGACACGCTGTGTACTCCTGAGTGCAGGAAGGGACAGACAGAGCTCGGAGTATTCGAGACAACCTCAGGTGGCTTTTTGAGAAACCAATACAAAAAAATCTTTACACTTTGTTGTGTCTTCTTAAAATGAGAAACTGATCTATGTGTTTGTTTCAGCAAGAATATGAATATTATAATTAACCATATTTCTATTTTTTTCATCGGCTCCAGGAAGCTCATATCCAAAGCTTCCAACCAACCATCATTTTTACTCCCCCAAATTTATAACTGTATCTGATCATATTCCTTTCTCTACTTGTTTTCATGTTTCCTGACCCTGATTCTTTTTTTTCTATTTTTTTGTAAGCCATCTCAAATTGTCTATGGGAAAAGGAAAGAAAAAAAAATAATAAAATAAATAGTAGCTACTTAGGGAGATTACTGACCTATGCAAGTAGATACTATCTCTAATACAAATGCAGAGGTCTGAAAACCAGGAGCATATGTGCTACGTGATTTCACTTATATACAAAAAGAGTCAGAACCCACCTGCAGTGCTAATGAATATGCACAGGAATGGTAACATTATAAAGGAAAGCAAATAAAAATATACCATAAAAATAAAAAAACTGGTTACCTTTTGTTAAGGAAAGAGTGAGTAGGGATAAGAAGTAGTACAAAGGGGTCTTCTGCTTTATCTGGATAATTGTTAAAATGGCATGTTCTTCATAAAAGTTCTTAGACCTAGACACATGTTTTCTATTCCTTTTCGTCCCTGTTTTTGACTCCACAAAAGGGCTAAAATTACATTTATTTATTTATTTATATAATCAAAAGATAAAAATGAAAACAAATACTTGCAAAATACCCAAACCAATTCCACTAGGATTTCTAAAAGATAAAAAAAAAAAAGGGTTTATTGCTAGAAGGAACGACATCCAAATTCTAGATGTTAAGAGTATTGGAAGGATAGGCTGGAATAGGATGGAAATTAAAGTACTAGCACTAAGTAAATCAATGCAGTCAAAAAAATAGAGTATGTAGAATGTTTTGCAAACTTTATTTTATGAGAGTATCTATCGAAGGTCTGCCATGTGCCAGGCACTGCTCTAGGCACCAGAGACACGAGGGTGAAGCAGCGCACACAACACGTGAGCTCCTTTCTCACCAACTTACACCCTGAAGTGAGGGAGGGAGAGGCAGGAGGGGCTGGTGATAGAAAGATAAGGAGACAGGAGGGAATGGCTTACACACATCCTCACAGGTGGGAAATGTGTGGCATACTTGAAAAACTGAAAGGTCCTTGTGTCTGGTACACAGTTGGAAAAGGGTGAAATCCCACCAGATGAAGTCAGAGTGGGCAAAGGAGAGGTGATGTTGTGGTTTATAAGGGTAAAGGTAGGGTGCCTGGATTGCAAACATGGGCTGGCATGACCTGACTTACGTTTTTAAAGGTCATTCTGACTACTCCATAGGTAATGGATTTACAGAGGAACCAGGGTGATGCTCAGGCAGCTATCACAGTAGTCAAGGAAGGACAGAATGGCAGCTTGGATTGGGTCACTGCCCCAGGTGGTGACCACGGAAAATGTGGTCAGATGAAGGTTATGTTCTACTTGGAGGGTCAGCAGGACTTGCTGAAGAATCGGTGTGGGGCAGAAAGTAAAGGAAAGAATCAAGTATTACTCCTACTCTGTTGCCTTTTACCTAACTGTGGAAGCTAGAATGAATGCATGTTTGGAGGCACGCAGGGACTAAGGGGTTCCACTGTGGTCATGGGAAGCTGGTGGTTCTAATGAAGCACACATGTGAAGATGTCACAGGGGCATTGGATACATTATCTGGAACGCTACAAAGGTCATAGTTGGAGATATAGAGAGTCATAACCTGTGCATAATATTGAAGTCTTGGAACTAAATGAAGTGACCTAAAAATAGCATATGAAAAAAAAAATGTCCCAGGACACATTCTAGGGCACTTCAATACTTAGAAATTGAGCAAAGACTAAGGAAGACAAGGAAGAAGGGGCCCAACCTTTTGCACATTAAGGAACACACTGAAAATTACACTGTTTTTTAGCACATGAGGCTAAGAGGCATACATAGGGTCTTCCTCAAGATCTGAGGGGATCAATATCTTGACCCACTTGAAATCTATTTATAGCTTGCCAGCATGCCACAACATGACATTTTCTAGGATATAACCATGGTAATAAAAAGGAAAGGACCATCAAATTGATGAATTACTTAGCTCATAGTGAATTTGGATTTCTTTGGTACAAAGTTTATAATAATATATTCTCCACTGAGGTCTAATTATGATGCTTTTAAAGAGTCTTCCGAGTCTCAACTATAAATATCTAGTCTCATGACATCTAAAAACAGACATTTGATAAAATTCCTTATGGCAAAGGTGTGTATAAAATGTTTGCATTCTTTTAATGTATTAGAGAAATACATAAATATACATTCTAGAAACGTGTATCAAAGTAGTGATTATTTAGAGCACGCCAAAATACAAACTAACAATACAGCTAACTTATAAAGGGAACTCCTTAGAAAAAGAACTATTCATGTTATGAAAATAAAACATGCTCAAATTACTCATAGACACATAGAAAACAAATTCTTTTTCAGCCTTGATGGCGATACATGATTGAGAAACTAGACTATCTAAAATTGAATTCAGTGAAAACAGAAAAATCGGACCTAATAATTCTTTTTTCATATTTACTAAGGATTCAGAGCTTTATAAAATTGGCCCATCGCCCAAAAATGCTTTTTACCACTGAACATTTGCATACTTCTGTAAAGGCAGACTCCTCAGATCATCATTCCTTAGTTCTTTCTAACCAGAACTATTCAGAGATGTTCCATCTACACACACACACACACACACACACACACACACGTGCGTGCGTGCTTTGGCCAAAGGTCTACAGAGCCCTCTCTCTCCCATATTAAGCCATCTATATTCTCTGCCTCCCAGAGTTTAGGGGGTCTGTCTGTCTTCTGACAGCACTGTACTGAAGTCTTTACAGGTAAAGACTCTCCAACCTGTCATCTCCCAAGTGACAAGGAAGTGATGTTCCCATTCTGCTAGCTTCCCAATGCCATGTCAAACCTAACCTTATTTTAAAAAAAACTCTGATTTTCTTAAACCAAAACCCTTTACCCTAGCTCTATTTCCTGGTAGCTCTGCAAATTAATCCCAAGGTTATTGACAAAAGGGTCTATACCCCTTCCCATTCCCTAAATCTGAATACCATCATCATCAACAATAAAGTCATATTTACAAAGGATTCAGGAGCTTTTCATAAAGTTCTATCTCTGGGCCAGCATATTTCAGTGTCACATTATTTTACTATTTATAGAAAATCATGATGAGAAGCTGTTCATTGACTACATTTTTCTCTAAGACCACATTTTTTTAAAAATGAACCAAATATCTTAGTTCACAAGATATTGACAGAAAGTATTCTCTAGTGCTTGCCTGCCCCACACATTTGACTGTCCCTCTCGGCTGAGATCTCCAGTTAACTTTCTTTTCATTCTCCTCTGTCACAAAAATAAATGACTGGGCTTACTTAGTTGACTGGAGGGCACAGTTTCCTGTAGAACATTTTTACAGATGACCATTGCCACAGAACTATTGAAGGCATGTTTACTGAGGTTATGGACCTTGGTACTCTCCAAATTCTGGTAGAGACAATGGTGGGGAAGAAAGTAAACAGTCCTCAAAACCGCAGAGTCAAAACATGCTTGGTCTTTGTCTTTTAGTTCTTCCAGGCTACTCATTATTGTGTTTCATTTTCCTGTGTTAAACAAGTCTGAGAAAAATCTGTGTCTACCACGTTCAAAATGAACTGTTGGGAATAAAGCTGTGTACAAAACCAGAGCCATGTCCTAGAGGGTAAACGTACTGAATTTGGGTGGTAATTCTGTAACACCAGTCAACTGATAATTTGTAGCTTAAAAACTGGTCTTGGAAGCAGGGGGCTCCACTGCTGGAGACAAAGGAGAGATCAGTTGAATAATTAATGACAGCGTGCCTAGGACCCGAGGGCTTAAAATGGGCCAAGGAAAAGATGAAATATGTTATAAGATGGGGGGTAGCGTGGGACGGAGGAGGCGACAGCTGCCTATGAAAGGCCTGACACGCTATCACCAAAATGGAAGGTATTAGATAAACCGAGCATGTAAAAGTCTCAGGAGATATTTCAACGTGGGCATGCGGAACTGTGGTCCACATTCACTCTGTCTCGGGGCAAGCATCACCTCCGGAAGCTAGTGAAACAGCCAGAGGTGTCATTCCAGCTCCCCAGCAGAGGGCCAGCCATCTCATTTAATATTCTTGTCTAGTGAAACGGCGAAGGCCCTTCGTGCCTGTTTTCAAATGCACATTTT
Source organism: Arctocebus calabarensis (assembly GCA_963573935.1). Lineage (NCBI taxonomy): Eukaryota > Metazoa > Chordata > Mammalia > Primates > Lorisidae > Arctocebus > Arctocebus calabarensis. The sequence goes on from CAUYON010054472.1 coordinate 9,443, forward strand.
TAATATTCAATGTGATGCTACTCTTTAACAAACCCTTTACTCCCTGCCTCTCTGATGAAGCTTCCCGTGGTCTTGAAAGGGATTGTTAACCCAAGAACGGATCGCACTCTTTCTACATGAGCAGGCCGAGAGCCACTCCATTAAGCCTTCCAGGATTTAACAGGAGGAGCCGTCTCTCACCTCGAAGGAGCTGAGCCAGCTGCTCGGTGATGAGCTCAGGAGCCTCCTGGAGAATCTCTTTCAGCACGAGGGAAGAGGAAGACTCTCGCAACTCAAACCTGGCGTCACTCTGCTCAGGAGGATTAATGACTTTGACAACTGCTGATTCCAAAGTTTTGTCCTCACTGTAAAGCAAATGGAGGAGAGGAAGACAGAGACGTGACATGTTTTTCTGACTCTGTGGAATTATTTAATCTCTGCTCTCTCACAAAAGATGTCCTCTCGGTAGCCAAAAGTACACGTGAACGCACACGACTCCGATGAATAGAACCTTATTCTATGTGGTTCCACATTTCAAGTCGACTACTTTCTCTTCCTCAAGATTCTTAAAAGACCCTTAGCAGCTTTCTCTCTTGTTACACTTTGGAAAACAATAACTAACATTCGTTGAGCTTCTACCATAGGCCAGACACTGGTATAAATGCTTTAGGTGTATTGTTATATTTTATACTATACAATAACCTCATAAAACGAGGTGCTATGAGAACCTCTATTTCACAATTGGGAAAACAGAGGCGCAATGAGGTTAAGAAATTTGTCCAACGTCACACAAGCAGTGAGTAGTAGACGAGGTGGTCTTGAAACTGATAATGTGGCTCCGAGGCTTGCATGTCCAGTTGCCGTGGCATAAAAGAAATGCTACTGGTTTTATTTACTTTAAGAATTATGCTTTGTATTTAAGATAGAGGTGGATTTTACCAAAGGCAGGAGGAGAAGTATGGATAAAAGTAGCTTTATTTTTCTGCCTGTCAAATGGGACCACACCTACGGTGCATCTTAGAAGGGTACAGGTGAAACTTACTAAATGCAGGCTATAAATGTCTTAACACAATAACTAAGAAAGTGCCATGAAGGCTATGTGAAATAGTTTGATGAAAATACTTCAGATTGTATATGAAGCCAGCATATTGTACTCCATGATTGCATTAATGTACATAGCTATGATTTCATAAAAAAAGAATGAATAAATAAATAAATAAAACAAATAAGTGACCAGGAAGGAAATAAAGATCTCAATTCATGTCTAAAAAGCATTCTATTTCATCAGCAGTCCCAAAGCCAGAGTTCACAACCTCAGCCTTAAAATTAGCATACATTTTTCCATTTTCATCAGTCAACTCTTCCTCAGAATTTGACACGTACACATTCCATAGTTCACTCCTTTGGCTTCTTCCCTTGCCTTTTTCTCTGTATTAATTGGTTTGAAAAAGTTAACCCATAAATTTAGTCCTGAATACCAATAATTGAAGTCGTGTCAAATTAACCACCAAAAACTTTAAGCTACTTGTCAATGATTCACAAACATAATTCGAAAGAATTTCATTTGTTTCAAACAGTATGGAGAGAAAAGCAGCCCCTTATATGCGAGTTATTTTCAGAATTCTTTATAATCAAATGAGCTGCATGCCTGATATTACAACATATTCTAGGTAAGTTTTTATTTCATGTATACTAAGATCAACATCCTGTTTGTCACAGTTAGCAAACTAGCAAACTGTACAAAAAACTAGCGTCTCAAACCTCAAACTACTGCGGTGTTTAACTGGCAGCTCGTCATTCAGTAGCAATAGGGAACGTACCAAAGGACATCTCCATAAGGCCCTCGAATGCACAGGATTTGTCTCATTCCTCTTTGTGTGCCTTTAGATTCTTGCACCAGTTATCAACTCTGAAGTATAACTCTTAAGTGTCTGGCCTATCGTAGAAGCTCAATAAACGTTAGCTATCATTATTGTTTTCCAAAGGGGAACAAGAGATAAAGCTGCTAAATATTGAAGGAGGCAGAAGGCGCAAGTTCTAATCCCAACTCTTCTAATGGCATGTGGTACTTTCAGCAAGTCATTTACAACTCTGAATGTCAGGTTGGCTGTCCATAAAGTAAGGAGTTTAAACTATATGAACATTCTCTTACAGTATGAAACGCCAGGAATGAACAAACTAATGATTAAATGATGCTGATGATCATCTCTCTATATTATTCCATCTCATTACTAAGATTTCTTTCTTAAGACTTATTCAATTTTGGCTTGGCACCCATAGCATAGAGGTTATAGGTTACCAGCCACATACACCAAGGCTGGAGGGTTCAAACCTGGCCTGGGCCAGCTAAACAACAATGACAACCGCAACAAAAAATAGTCAGGCGTTGTGGTGGGTGCCTGTAGTCCCAGTTGCTTGGGAAGCTGAGGCAAGAGAATTGCTTAAGCCCAAGAGTTTGACGTTGCTGTTAGCTGTGACGCCATGGCATGTTACTCTACCAAGGGCGACATAGTGAGACTCTGTGACAAAAAAAAGAATTATTCAATTTTAATTAGTATTTAATTTCAATTTTCTAGGCACATTTTCAGCATCAATACAAATGATTAGGAAAATGTTTGAAATGCTTTAAAATTATAATTTTGGTCAGTTTTACAAGAACTTTCCATGTGAAGATGTCACATATAAAATGTAAGAGTAAAAACAGAGCATCAGCATAGCCCAAATTTTTCCATAAGAGAAGAAAAAGATATTCCCTTTCCTCTGAGTGTCCTTGCTATTAGCATATCTCCCTCAACCAAAAATATCCTGAACAAGGTGACATTTAGCTCAGAAGAACCTCTGTCCAGGGATGGGACCTCTGGGGCCTCTCGCTGAGTCTTACCTTGCCAGCACGCCACTGCCAACAAGTGTGATAGACAGCTTCTCTTCGTCATTTAGCTGGTGCAGATTAATTTCATCTCGGAAAATGTGGAATGATTCAGGGATATTTAGCTCCTCTAAAATAAACCTTGTCTCGGTGAAGTAGATGAATTCAGTTCTCGGTATGTTCAGCACTGGTAAGCAGAGAACCCCCGGAGGACTGACCTACCAAGAAAAAAGATGACTGAATCACCGAAAACAGCAAGACGGGATACAGCTACAATTTTTTTTTAGCCCGTGGATAGTTGATGAAGGGGATGTTAAGTCTTTTGGCCTCACTAAACCGTGTGAAATTCATAACCTAAATTTCCGTAACCTGATTAGTGGAGCATTATCCACTGGTAAATGGCCCCTAATATATTGTAAGCTCTTGTTAATCTGTTTGAAGCCTCTCGTGCCTTTTAACTTGCTTCAAACCCTCCAACGTTAAAAAATATATTTACTACATATATATCTATACACACAGACACACATCTTCCTCTTCGGGGTAACAAATTCAATTGGGACAGACCAGGTGGGGACTGCAGTGACACAGGAAGGCACACACGTCCCCTCTAAATGGGATGCCTGCCACATTGCTCCAGCCAATGGTTCACACACAAAAATTCAGGCCCAGCGTTGTTTAACCTTTTAACTACTGAAGAGAAGCTAGAGATTCCAATTTGAGGGTATTATTTATAATGTTTATTTGTTACATAATACTTTTTTTAAATTCATACCACTATGTCAGTCAGTGAAAATTCTTTTATAAGCCAGATTCAGCCCGCGGACTACCAGACTGTGATTTGTATTGATTTCTTGTTATTATTTAAATTATCTTATACTAATAAAAGTCTTGTAAAAGTATTTGTGGCAGTGAGGAAACAGGAGATGGGTGGGAGGTAGATTCACAATACTAAGTCCACCTTTCTACAGAAATTATTTTTAAAAGGGTGCTTTGAAAAATTACTATGATTATATAGTGATAACCCTTTTACTGAGAGAATGTAAAATTTGGTGACATTGAATTTTAAAATTCATATTCAAATTTGTTAAATTCATAAAGTAAATGGCCTCTAGTCTCACATCAGCGTGTGTCACAACTACGGTTCCTAACACACGGTTCTAACATCTGGATCATCTGTCTCCTCTTTCTGGTATTAAGGAAACAGGGGTTTTGATTGTTTTTTTTTTTTTAGCTATGTTTCTAGGGCATAAAACACTCTGGCATATACTAAACATCTAATACATAATTGTTGAAGAAAATAAATGAAGAAGACACTGCTACAGGACACAAAGTACAAAACCCACTCCAATAAAATGGGTCTTCTTCCCCCTGATGTGCTAATACTGAACCACAACTGCATGATAATCATTAACAATTCATGCATGGCAAGTTATGTTTCATAATCACCAAAACTCAGAGAAGAAGACTCAATCAACAAGTCAGAACGTGTACCCTGATCTTATCCTGACGGGACCTACTCTGAAGTTAGGTAATAGCCGCTGTGTCTGCTGTGAGACTGTGACAACACCGTCTTCCTCTCACAGTTTCCTCATCTGTAGAATGGGCTCACTTACCAGAGTGGGGAGGATTTAAATGAGATCGCACATGTGAAATTGCAAAGCTCAATCTCATGGGTTAATATTGACAGGGAGAAGTCCACGAAAAATGTAAAGGGAGACACAGACAACTAGCAGGGTGTGGGGTCAAGTAAACTAAGAAAAAAGCACAGAGATACAACAAAATTCTCAGTATGTGAACTTCGGTAATTCCACATTTGCTTCCACGTTTAGTGGCAAACCTTGAAAAAAGAGAATCCACAAATCTTATTTTTATCTATCTATCTTTCTTTCTTTCTATCTGTCACAATTACTTCTCCCCACAAAAATTACTTTTCCCATTCCTTTTGTTGGATGTCATTATAGTCATTCCAGGCCTTGTAGTAGGTAGTGATGGTGTCATTTCATAATTTTTCTAAAAAGTCAACGCCACTGTCAGTCTAAAAATCAATTCAGTTCAATCAACTCTACATTCTCTAGACAAGCAACATTTTATTCTAGGAGTCAAAAAAAAAACCCAGCTAATAAGGTTAGTGTTTAATATGCACGTCTTGACACAGGCTCATTTATCTCCTCATACCAATTAATCTCCCATATAAAGTTCAACAAATTTTAAGAGAAATTTAATATAAAGCCCACATGTAGAGATCAGAATATTTTACCCAGCATTTTTGTCAGCTGCTGCCCTAGAGCAGTTTTGCCACCCACAGCTCATTCTGGAAGACTGGGTTTCATGTGAATTTAAATCTCTCTAGACCAGCTAAGCATACTGTTAAGGGCCCAGGAGCCAAACAAAATTGGAATAAAATCAGTCAGGCTCTGAAAAATTAAAAATTGTGTGACCTTGGAAATAGCACCCAAATACTCATAATGTACCTTTTTAGGCTTCATTATCATGAGCTAATGAATTTTATTCAATTAAAGCTCTACAGAAATTTATTGAAAGATCTTTTCTACTTCTATAGGGTTGTCATGTGCTTCACAGAGTAGAAAGATTCTCCCTCAAGGGAGATTATCACTAACTGAGAATGATCTTGCTGTATAAACCAGGACTAAAGAGAAAACCAAACAAGACCTGACAGGATGTAGATCTATTTATTTTTTATTTTTTTTTTTGAGATAGTGTCTCACTTTGTTGCCCTTGGTAGAGTTCGCACATGTGAAATTGCATCATAGCTCACAGCAACCTCAAACTCACAGGCTTAAGTGATCCTCTTGCTTCAGTTTTTCATCTTCAGTAAAGATAGGATCTCCTTCTTGCTCAGGCTGGTCTTGAACTCGTAACCTCAAGTGATCCACCCGGCTTGGCCTCCCAGAGTATTAGGATTACAGGCATGAGCCACTGCACCCAGCCAGGATGTAGATTTAATATGTAATACCTCTGTCACTGACAATTCTAGCTGACATGAATTTTTTTAAGTGTGAATATACGTATACAAATATAATTTACCATCTTTGTTGTTCATGTAATGTTCACGCAAGTTATTCTGCACATATTTTTCTATTCTCAAGGGTAAGACTGTCCAACAATGACTAAGAAAAATAAGAAATTCTGCTCTTTCTTTTTAATTAATTAATTAATCAACTATTATAAACAGTTTTAAGTTTTCGTTTAAAAGCATTGGACTTACTGAAACAATGTTTTATAACAGAGTTGGTAAGAAATCACCAGAACAATGCCGAACCTGTCAGGATTGCTCAGTAAGTATGTGTTGATTAGTGGATTATAATACTCCGTGACAATAAACCAGAGCACAAAATATTAAGTTGATAGGTTTCTTTGTTTCTAGAAAATGTTTGTTCTTAGAAGTGACATAACAAGTCAAAATATAAAAAAATATAATCCTTCTTTCCTCACCTTGTCTAGAAAGTAAGCATATGTGAAGGCAGAAATGAGAGAGTCTAGGTCACATGACTTAGGTCCAATAACCACGTGAACCTTCTCCAACCGTTTGCTTCGATTCTGAAACAAATTCAAATACAATGTCAGTTTCACCAATGACAGATTAATATAAGGAGGACAGTTTTCAATCTTCTTTTAAGGTATGCCTTATCTATAGTCATACACAATGGTAGAAAATCATATTTATCATGAAACTTTACATAAAAACATAAAAACTATACATTGTTCACATTCTGAAATGTTCACTGAAATTCTAGTAAGTTGTCAGGAAGAGAAAATGTAGTTTCATTAAGATTATTCACAATTTAACTTCATATAAACTGTATGTCTGACTCATAATTTTTTTTTTTTTCTCACTACGTCACCCTGGGCAGAGTGCTGTGGCATCACAGCTCACAGCAACCTCCAACTCTTGGGCTCAAGCGATCTCTTGCCTCAGCCTCCCAAGTAGCTGGGACTATAGGCGCCCAGCCCTTTCTTGGTTGCAGTTGTCATTGTTGTTTTAGCAGGCCTGGGTTGGGCTTGAACCTGCCAGCTTCGGTGTATGTGGCCAGTCCCCTATTCACTGAGCTACGGGCGCTGAGCCTGAGTCATAATTTTTTTAAAAGACCATTTTGTTCTAAGAAGTTGCACTGTATTGCATATCATTTCCTTATATAAGATTTTCTTCTTAATTAAAAAAAATAAACAAACTGACCTTCATGTGTCTCTAGCACACAATGTAAACAAACACAATTTGGTAAGAATTTATTTTTTCATATCACATTTTGGATGACAGGATAGGCGCTCTCTCATTGTGTTCTATAATGTAGTAAATGAAACTTGCAACACTTTTTTCTCTCAGACAAAGGAATATAATTTGTATAATTGCTCTAAAAATAAAAAATTAGTTGCTTTAAAAAAGTATATCTAGTCACCTGTCCAGAAGAGAAAGCATCTGCTCCCCTTAACTTGGGTAGTTACTGAAAATTTCTTTATGTAAGGCTGACATCCTTTTGAAATGTCCCAAGAACCAACTGCTTCTAGCAAATTCCGTAGCAAAATTACCCAGTACAGATAATTATAACATAAATTAACATTTTTATAGTATATCAGAGATGATCCATGCATAGATTTCCCCCCCTTTTCATCGTCTGTTTTAACTTCTCATTTCAGAACTGACTAAAAAGTCAGCTTCGTTGTAATTCTGCTCCAAAGGCCATCTAAAAGGTTAGACTGTGACTGTTTTAATAAAAAAGACTTATTCTTTTATGGACAGAACAAAGATAAAGCACTGGTTAACAACCTATGAAGGATTTAACAGGTTGATCTAAAAGTTTGCTAGTGTTTGTATGAACTGCTGGTATCGTAGGCAGAAACAGATGAATAAATGACCAGGCTGTGGCTCAAGGAACTTCATAAAGTGAATCTTGGAGGGGGCCTGGGTTAAAGAACCTGTCCTGTCGACTAAGTGAGCAGGATCAGCATTGCAGATGAGTCATCCTTTATGAGATATGGCTAAACCCAAATAAGCTTCCATTAAAAAAATTGAGATATCAATCCTTAGTCAAAAAACAAGATTTAAAGGTTTCAGACAAACTCTGCGAAGATCATCACAACCCTCTTTTCCTGTCACCACCAAATCCAGCTCCCATTTCTTCCTCTTCTCCCAGCTTCTCGCCCTCAGAAATTATACCTGGCTCTCACTTTGAGAGTTCTAGTCTAGGCTTCTTTCTCGCTCTCACAGTCAGGCTGTGCGCCCTGGATAAGACAGTCAGATATTCTAGGAGCACCTAAAGAAATTTGGGTAAATAGAATTACGGTCCATTATAACACAAACAAATGCATTAGGAAATCACATTACTGCCGAATGCTGTTCTTCCGAGAAGTGCAAAGGTCTAAGTAGACATTACCTCATTTCTCCTCCCTCTGCCTTACTGTCTCTCGGAAGGCAGACAGTAAGAAGATTAACACCACTCTTTCTAGGTCAGAGAAGTCTGCGAAGAGGCCAGGTTTGTTCCCAGAATCCATGGCCCAGTCCCCGGAGCACTGCCTCCTCTGCCCCGTGCTAATGCCATCATGACTCCACAATGCCGCAGAGACTTCAGTGTCCACACGACAGCGAGCACAGGCATGCAGGGGAAGAGGGCACACTAAATATGCAAGCTAAACACAGCAAGCCTTCGGGTGTTTGTGCCATCAGACTCACCCCCTAAGCTTCTTGTCTAGGTGTGATCATTCCAGACATAGCTCTGTGCTCAACCCTCAGGTTACAGGAAGGAAGACGCGGGGGCGTAGCAAGACGTGTGTGCAGTTTACTGCCGAGCCCAACCCCAGTCATTAGTTTTCTTCTTTTTTTTTTTTTAAAAGGAGCTAAAAGGGGGTTGTAATCCTGAAGTATGCTAGATCAACCCTCACAACTCCAGAACCTTCTAAGAAGGCTCAGTGCCCATAACACAGTGGTTATGGCGCCAGCCACATACAGAGGCTGGTAGGTTCGAACCTGGCCCAGGCCAGCTAAAGCAACAATGACAACTGCAACAACAACAACAAAAGAGATAGCCTGGCATTGTGGCGGGCGCCTGTAGTCCCTACTTGGAAGGCTGAGGCAAGAGAATTGCTTAAGTCCAAGAATTTAAGGTTGTTGTGAGCTGTGATGCCATGGCACTCTGCCCAGGGCAACATAGTGAGACTCTGTCTCAAAAGAAAAGAAGTCAGGGAAGAGGATGTAAGGCCAAGAGAAGGGTAAGTGCAAAGGCCCTGTGGTGAGAGCAGCCCTGCATGTCCAACAGGTAATTACTGCCTACTCTAAACACTCTCTAAATGTGACTTTGTAAACGCCTCACCAGTAGCAGCTGGAATCTGGTAAGCAAATACCTATTCCATAACTTCAGCACAAGGACACCAGCACTGAGGAACCTCAGGTGACAGGTGACCCTTTGCTGATGCATACAGCTGGTGCTGCCCAAGCCCAGCCCCAAATGGGAGATGACAATAAATTGAAATAGATACCACACTACTTTGTTGCCTAGATACACTTCCAAATAGATGGGCAGCTCTTTTCTGTAGCCATGTATGAAAGAAAGTCCACTGAACAAGCCAGTATTCCAGATCACAATATGCTGCCAAGGCACAATCCCATACAGCGCTGAGATGAGACTTCCTAATGAAGTTAACCTCTTATCTTTTCTTAAAAAGTCAGCAAAATGCCTACAACATTTTCTGCGACATCTTTGTCTGTTACGGAAGCTCATTAAAGGAAGCTGCTCTCCTTAGGTAAAATCCCTTTCAGATCTACCCACAGACACAGAAGAGTCAATCAGAAAGAGGAGAGGGCACCCAGGGTCCTGCTGGGAGCCGAGGCCCCTCCATGTACTTCTTTCTACTTTCAGCTTCTTAGAAGCACAATTGCTCCTGCCTGTAACTTTCCACATCAAGAGTCTTACCATCGACCTGTCCATCAAAAAGCCCTTGCCATGCAGTTCTACTATGAATTTTCAGTACTCATCTTCCCCAGCTCTCTTTTCCTAAAAATTTCATGAATATTATTTCAAAAATAATTAATTAAAATGGCTTTTATTTCAAAAATGATATAGGCAAAATCCACAGAAGGTGGAGATTGACTTTTCTCACTAAAAAGGCGTGTTTCTCCCTTTTCTCTAGATAAAGAAATAAGGGGGGAGGGAAGGGCCTTCTGAAATGATAGGGTCACTTCTCCAAAGAAAGCTGGGCTTAGACACTAGTTGGCATTTGAGCCGGTGCCTCCCTTGGTTACTTACTAAGCCATGTTGATGAAAGTGTTTACCTCCCAGGAAGCTGGATGGGGAGGGTAGAGGGAAAGGCCCACACCTTCTGCAGAAGACCCCCCCATTGTGGCTGCCACGATTCTCAATAAGACGACTTTGAGGTTGGGTAGAAGAGCCCCCAAATGCTGCTCATAATGCTGTAAGCCTCCAACTTCAGCCCAGTCAGTTTCCAGGAAAGCCAGGGTAGGAGAGGAAGCATCCAAGGCCACAACCAAATGAGCAGCATGACTCAGATGCCCAGAGTGACCTGGTCCCACAAGGATGAGGACAGCACCGCCCCACTCCCCACCCCCAACCCCCACAGGAAGAAGTCACATGCTTTGTTGGTAAATGACATGCCTCTTAATACTGGCCCTAGGTTTAAGCTGATCTGGAGAATTCCTGACCTCTGAAACTTCTCCATATTATTTGTTCCCAGAACCATTCTCTCCCTCGGGACCCCAAACTTACTCCAGGTAGTAATAAGACTGAGAAATTTACAATCCCTCATTTGGGAGTGATAGGGACAGGTCTGGGCAAATTCATCTGTAAACTGCTCCTTCCCTGTGCACCTGTACCTCCTTCTGCATTTGCATTGGCAAGAGGTCATTGTGGCGGGAGATGCGGGAGCCCAAACCTAAGCCCAAGTTTTTTGCCTGACGGCCTTTCTGGATGAGCAGTCTGAGTCCCCAGTTGCCTTCAGACCAGGCTTCTTTTAACCCGGACCACGGGACATAACTCAACTACCCTTTTGCCTTCTCACCTTAATCCATTCTTCCTCATCTACTTGCTGCCAATCTTGAAAACAGTGTTCTCAAATGCAGTGACATCAATTACAGTCTCTATGCAACTCTGGATCATAATAATGACTTGTGCAGGAATTCTCTTAGAGCCCTGAATTTTTTGTATTCTTGTTCAGGATTCTCATTCTGACAGTGGCCTCAAAAGACAACTTTGGGGGCAGCACCATTATTTTTCTTCTATAGCTTCAACCTCAAAAAGTCAGAGATGGTATCTCAAATTTTTACCTTCCCTGAAGAGCCCTTAAGAAAATTGTTCTACTTAGCTTCCTAAGATGTTTTCATTTTTCAGCTGTCCCATCTTTGGGGAGATGTATCCATTTATTACCAACTATTTCCTTCCAGCTTAAATAGATAGATGCTCCTCTGTAGGAAAGTGCCCTCCATGTTTATAGGTCTTTATAAACGCTCAACCTTTCCCTTTTCAGAGTCAAGAGCTGTCAATTGTTTTTACCTGTCCTCATAAAACCATACATCTGGGTCCACAATCCTCTTGTTTCCTCTGACCTTATACAGTCTTGTGTCCCTTTACTGTGATAGTCCTTCAGGTTGGAGTCATTCGAACCACTAAGATATAATTGAACTTCAGAAGAAGCTTAGCAGAGCTTCTTTTTACCAAATGATCAATGTCAAAGGCAACACAAGAGTCTTCAAGACCAAATGAAAAAAAGCACTCCTGCTCATATATATAGAACCCTACACGCATGTCATCCAAGGGTTATATATTAATTGCTTTATAATATAATATATGTTTATTATAAAACATTTGGAAAATGTTGTAAGTCAGAGAAAAACTCCCTCAATTCCCATACTTGTGTTCATCACTATGAATATAGACTATATTCCTTCTAATCTGTTTATATGCTTCTGTGAGTTTTCTCTTTTACAACACTATGACTATATTATTCATAATATTTTAAACTTCTCTTTTTTCAACTTAACAACACTCTAGGTGTTCTTTTAAAATTATAAACCTTATAATGGCCAGTGATGACTTCTATTTGCTTTTGTAACCCCAGCTGCCAGCCTACTGCTTTGCACATAGTAAGTGCTCAGTAACTGATAAAAAAAAAAAAAAAAGGAATAGGGTGGCACCTGTGGCTCAAAGGAGCAGGGCACTGGCCCCATATGCTGGAGATGGTGGGTTCAAACCCAGCCCCGGCCCAAAACCAAAAAACAAACAAACAGACAAACAAAAGAATGAATGAATACGTGAATGAATGATTATACATTTAATGAATATATTATTTCTTAATATAGATCATCATAATTTATTTAGTCAATCTTCTATTATTACAGATTTATTTTCATTTTTGGTTATCTAAATAAGGCTGCAGTAAATATTTGGAAGATGATATTTTTGTGTCCGTCATAGTTATTTTTTCAGAATAAACCTGTAGATTTAAATTTCTGAATCAAATAATGTAAATATTTTTATGCTCATCAAAAAGGTTAGAGAAATTTATATTCCCATTCATAAAAAATGCCTAATTCTTGACCTTCAGCTGTATATTTAAAATTATCATCTGATAGGTAAAATTGTGCCTCGATGTTGTTTAATTTGTATCTATTATAAGTGCTTTAGAATAATTTTTTCATTTGGAAACAAAAACATTATTGTCTGTGTAGACAGATTATTTCGTGAATTTTTCTCTGCATAAGTTTTAGGATGTTTATCCTACTCTCATTGATGAATAAACTATTCAAATATTATTAACATATTCAACTCTGGTAATAGCAGTAAGATACTATTTTGTTTTCTGGCCTTGGGCTTCTATTGAACAAGTTGTTCCATAAATTGCATTAAGTACACAATAAGCATGCATTATTTAATATGACATTATCATTTTGAGCACTAAAGAACAACAGCACCCTCTGTACCACATTATTCCCAATCTACGTACTTTGCTTCCTGAATATGTTGCAATAATACCGTTCAGACTGGGCTACAGAACAGCCCACATCTCCTAGGCGCTGGCTGTGCTGCACTTACTTCTCTGCTTTGCTTCAGGTCAAAATAATGATAGATTTAAAATTAAATCTAAGGTATCAAACGTATCATTGTTAAATGTCTTCAAAAGGAGAAACATTTGGTAAGACAATACCACCAAAAAACATTGAGAAAGATAAACAACACAGAAGATAATATTTGTGCCTTTTTTTTTTTTTTTTGGAGACAGAGTCTTACTTTGTCGCCTCCGGTAGAGTACATGGCATGATAGCTCACAGCGTCCTCAGTCTCTTGGGCTTAAGCTATTCTCTTGCCTCAGCCTCTCAAGTAGCTGAGACTATAGGCACCAGCCATGACACCAAGCTATTTTTGGAGATGAGGTCTTGCTCTGGCTCAGGCTGGTCTGGAACCTGTGAGTTCAGGCAATTCACCCACCTCGACCTCCCAGAGAGCTAGGATTACAGGCATGAGCCACCGCGCCTGGCATATTTGTACCATCTTGCCACTTATAAGGCAACATTTCTAACACACAAAGTTCCAACACACTGGTTTTTAAAAAGATAAAAAGCTTACTGGAATCAGGTAAAGGATATAAATGGGGCAATTAGCAGAATAAGGAATCAATATAGGAAAAGATATTCAGTTTCAATAGTAGTCATGGAAATGCAAATTATAGCAACAACAAAATATCTTTTTCTTGCCTATCAGACTGGCAAAAAAATTAAGACTGATTCTATGAGCAACTGGGTTTGGGAACCATGCCCTAAAAGAGAACCCATGTGAAGCTCCCAGGGACCCTATGGCCCCAGTCAACCGCAGGATTTATCTGTAATTGGTTGTGGGCTTTTTTCTGTATGTTCTTTTTTTTTTTTTAATTAAACCATACCTATGCACATTAATGCAATCATGAGGCACAATGTGCTAGTTTTATATACAATTTGAAATATTTTCATCAAACTGGTTAACATAGCCCTCACGGCATTTTGAGTTATTGTGTTAAGACATTTATATTCTACATTTAGTAAATTTTGCATGTACCCTTGTAAGATGCACCGTAGGTGTGGTCCCACCGATTACCCTCCCTCCACCAACCCTCCCTCCTCCCCTCCCCTCTCTCTCCCATTTCCCCATATTCTTTGGCTGTAATTAGGTTATAGCTTTCATATGAAAGCTATAAATTGATTTCATAGTAGGGCTGTGTACATTGGATACTTTGTCTTCCATTCTTGAGATACTCTGCTAAGAAGAATATGTTCTAGCTCCATCCATGTAAACATGAAAGAGGTAAAGTCTCCATCTTTCTTTAAGGCTACATAATATTCCATGGTGTACATATACCACAATTTATTAATCCATCATGGGCACTTGGGTTTTTTCCATGACTTAGCAATTATGAATTGGGCTTTAATAAACATTCTGGTACAATTATTGACATTTAAGAAATTAATGTTGGCATAATACTACTAAATAAACCATAGACTTTATTTGGATTTTAGTTTTTCCATTGCAGTTAGTTGTCAAATTTCTCCAGTCTCCTCCAATCTGACAATTCCTCAGTCTTCCTGCATCTTTCATGACCTTCATGCTTGATTTTTACTTTTTGCTTAAAAAATCCATTTGATTTATTTTTTATTGTTTATTGAATTGTATATATTATGGGGCACATGTGATATAGTAATACATGAATAAAATGTGTAATGATCAAATAAGGGTATTTAGAATATTTATCACCTCAAAAATATATATGTGTATATAATTTGTATTGAGTACATTTCAAATCTTCTCCTCCAGCTATTTTGAAGTATACAATAAATTATTGTTAACTATAGTCACCCAACTGTGCTACTGAACACTAAAACTTACTATTTCTCTCTAAATGTATGTTTGTACACATTAACTGATCTCTCTTCATTTCCATTACCCACTTCCCAGCCTCTGGTGACTAATTATACTTTCCTCCTCCATGAAATCATGTATTTCTTTTATCTGTGTTCTCAAAATGAAAGTAACTCCTTCACATGGCTGGTGTGTAGATTAAAAGACAAAGTGTGTAGGAAATACCCTACTGGGCACCGAGTAGACACTATGAGTATAGGTTATTAGTAGTCACTTTGCTGAAGGCAAACACAACACACCCTTCCAATCTATGCCACCACTCTTTTCAGAGAAATATTATTTCAATGCTTTTCTTTCCTTTTTCTTTTACTTTTCTGAAATAATTAGGAACTTGATTTACTTTAACTGTATTAACCTAAAGTTCTGTGTATTCAAAGTATTCCAAATAAGAAAAAGTACATGGCTCGGTACCTATGCCTCAAGCAGCTAAGGTGCCAGCCACATACACCTGAGCTGGCAGGTTCGAATCCAGCCAGGCCCACCAAACAGCAACGAGGGCTGTAACCAAAAAATAGCTAGGCACTATGGCGGGCACCTGTAGTCCCAGCTACTTGGGAGGCAGAGGCGGGAGAATCGCTTGAGCCCAGGAGTTGGAGGTTGCTGTGAGCTGTGATGCCAGAGCACTCTACCCAGGGTGACAGCTTGAGGCTCTGTCTCAAAAAGAAAAAAAGAAAGAAAGAAAAAGTATAAAAGAGAAAAGCAAATCAATCTTAAAGAAAGTATTTGAATAGAAGTAATTGTTTCCAAAAAATGAACCTCCTTTTTATTCCCTATTGAGCAACATATGCTCAGTACATTCTCCAAACTTTCAACATCATCTGATGACAGATGGCTCATGTCGGTTCCATGTTTATTACTTTGAAGAGAGTACATTTCATCAAGAGCTACTGTATGAATATTCTCAAAGTCTCTAAGGCTTAGTGTTCTCACTTATAGCAGCAATTCTTTTAAAAGCAAAAATAAATAAAAACATTTAAGGCAAAGTAAATTAACTTCATTAGTATAATTCTTATTTCTTTTCTTTTTTTCAAATTAATGATAAATTTCACCTACCAAAAGTATGCACCGTAATCCTTGCGTGGTCAGTAACAAGTCAGCACCAGCAAGGATTAGTTTGTTCTCACCAAAGATTGACAAAGTTACACCCTGGTTTTCAGACATCGCTATTTTCTAGGTGTGGATGTGGGTGCACTTGAAATGTCTTTCTTATTTACTCTTTCCTGTCCAGGTAATTAATTCACTCTTGTAATAAAATGAAACCACTCCCTTCACCATGGTTCTGTGGTGAGATCAATCTCCCCCAGCTAACAAAAGAGCCACCTGAATTATAGGACCCCCTTGTCCCCAAATTGAGTAGGGAATTTTTTTTTTTTTTGAGACAGAGTCTCACTTTGTTACCCTCGGTAGAGTGCCATGGTGTCATAGCTCACAGCAACCTCAAACTCTTGGACACAAGCAATTGTCTTTCCTCATCCTCCTGAGTAGCTGGGACTATAGGCACCTGCCACAACACCAGGATATTTGAATCGAATGTTTTTTTTTTTTTAACTACAGTCAACTATTTTACCAGCCTTCTTAACTGGGTCACAAGTCAGTCCTTTTTTTCCTTCCAGTCATCCTGGTCTTTCATAACATTCTAGTACTCAGTCACCTACTCATTCTGCCCTAGTTTTACAAAATTGACTGTTTTTCTAAATGCTCCTAAAAATTGACTTTCTCATTGAGCAAGATGACTATCCCTTAGGCAATTAAATCTCCTAAAAGGGGCCATGGCATTCTACCCTGTTCTCTGAACTCCCTACCTCCTCAAACCCACCCTGTTCTTCCCCTTCTTTTGAAATCTTTATAATCCATCTGATAAAATTCTACCTCCTCCATGAAAACTTTCTCCACCCCTCTGGCACCTTGACTTTCAAGCATGCCAAGACTCCATCACACTTACAATGACCACTTTTTACTCCAGAATGGGCTGTGTCGTATTGCCAATTGGGCCAGCTGTCTTCTGCTTATCCTTGCATGTCCATTCTTCATTTGTCTGCACCCAACTCCGTGCCCCTAGAAGCTGACCGATTGGGTCTGCTGTGGTGATTCTCAAAGTGTAACCTGGACCTCAGCCTCAGAATCACCTGGTAACTTGTTAGAAATGCAAATCATCATCAGTCCCCATGCAGACCTGTGGAACCAGACATTCTGGGGTGAGGCCTCAGACAGTTGTGCCTCTGCAGGCCTTGCAAGTGTCCCTAACACATGGTCAACTCTGAGGACCTCTAGTCTACCTACACGACTCTCCTGTCTTCTGGCTTTAGGGTTGGGTTCAGTCTATGCATAGTCCTGGCAGAGGATAGAATAGAAAAGATTGAAATGTTGAGGCTATTTTTTGTGGTTCCCCTACCCCTGGAAAATACCTCTGAAAATGGTCACTTTATTAGCCCCTTTTAGTGTCATCTGTTTCCTGTTGGTGCCCTGCCTGGTATCACAGCCATCTTTACTGGTAACTGATAGGATCTGACTCTCCTCTTGTTTCCCCTCTGTACTTCTCTCCAGTTTGATCAGGTGTTGAGCAATGCAGGCCAGGGTTTTTCTTAATATGTTCCTCAAAAATCTAAACCTCTTAGGTGAGGTTGTAGACAGAATAATGCCCCCTCACCCAGATGTCCATGTCCTAATCCCCAGAACCTGTAAATTTGTAACCTAAAATGGCAAAAAAGGGACCTTGCTGACATGATTAAGTTAAGGACAGGGATAGGGAAGATTACATGGATTATGAGGAGCGTGGAGTCTAATCTAATTACAAGGATCCTCATAAAAGGGAAGCAGGAGGATGAGAGTCAATGAAAAAAGACATAACAAAAACAGCAGAGGATAGACAGAGAGTGAGAAAGAGAGATTTGAAGATAATACCAGCTGCCTTTAAAGATGAAAGAAGACAGGAAGAGGAAAGGACATGGATTTTCCCAAGGAATAGAGCCCTGCCAGCACCTTGATGGTAGCCTAGAATACATTTGTGTTTTTGAGCCACTAAGTTTAAGGTAATTTGTTATGGCTGTACTGAGAAACTAATGCAGTTGGCTTATGGAAAACAGACCTTTTGATCAAATACATTTTGGAAATCCCACACACTATACCCTCCTGTTAGAGATTTTAAATGAAAACTGCCATGAGAAATACTACACTCAAGAATCTTTTCTAACTTCTTGAAATTGGCTGCTTCTCAAATTTTTTGTCTAGAAAGACCTATTAACATTCCTTTAATAATAATAATGCCAGTTAACATTTATAGAGTGCTTACTCTATTCCAGACACTGTGACACTGTTAATCCTCCCAGTAACTTTAAGAGGTGGTCATTATTATTCTCATTTTAGAAAGTGGTAAACTGAGATTCAGAAAGTTTAAGCAATTTGATTCCTGGCCATGCCACTAAGAGGGAGGGGAACTCAGACGTAAAACTTCTCTTCACTCCAAAGCTGACATTCTCAACCCTCAGCCCTACTCTCTGTTCTTCAGAAACATG
The DNA here is from genome assembly GCA_963573935.1 of Arctocebus calabarensis. NCBI lineage: Eukaryota > Metazoa > Chordata > Mammalia > Primates > Lorisidae > Arctocebus > Arctocebus calabarensis. Next base: position 27,709 of record CAUYON010054472.1, read on the forward strand.
AAATAGACCAAGGCTACTCTGTGGTTAACATGAAACATTAATATGTAATGTCCAACATCTTTACAAATACCTGGATAGCTACTAAGGTTTGGAGACAGATGATGTTATGGTCCATTATGGTCCATTATTTCACTTCCAAGAAACACAGTAGGCTTAGTCGACAGCGTCCTTTCTGAGTCACCTGTGCAAGTTTCATCTAGTGTGGCTTATCAGTGTTGCTGGGAGGGCTTCATTGGTTTCTGTCCATGTGGATTTTGTGTTTTTTGATTTCTGTGTATCTCAAAATAAAACCTTCATAATGACCCACATACTGTATTATCTCTCTTCATAGTTTAAAGCGTTCCATGTTAATTCCATGGCTAACCTCAGGGTCAACTGCCAAACAGAAACCAACTACACTATGGTTTGAAAGCAGTTGCTGCTGGAGTGTGTGCAAGGTCAGTAGGAACAACTTTCAGATAGAAACCAGCTGAAGTACAGAGATGTGACCTGGCCAGAGGATTAGCACAGTTGAAAACAGCCAGCCCTCCATATTTGTGAATTTCCCATCCATGTATTCAACTGACCATGAATCAAAAATATTTAGGGAAAAAACAGGTTATTACATCTGTACTGAACATGTACAGACTTTTTTCTTGTCACTATTTCCTAAGTAACCTAGAGATGATTTAAATTATATGGGAGGGTGTACATTGGTTACATGCAAATACTATGCTATTTTATATAAGGGACTTCAACATCTATAGATTTGGGGGGGGCTTCTGGAACCAATACCTCACTGATAGCAAACAATGACTATACTACTCAGTAGAGAATCACCATTCAGAAATCTCAAGCCTATTAACATTTCTCTTTTAGATAGCTGTGATTTGCCCTTAAAAATTAATTACTGGCTAAAATAGCAGGGAAAATCTTAGACTCTGTAAAAAAAATGTACACAACATGTACAAAATGTTTTTGCCATAAATTCTAATTGTACCTAATGTTTGAAAACTTACAGAAACAAAAACCTTATGCATCAGAGTTTAGAAGGATTTTTTGTTTCTGAAATATTTCTCATTCAGAAATAGTCTACATAGAGTATTTCTCATGTTTCAAATGCATATTTGGGTAAACAAACATGCTACTCTGTGCTAGAATATTTTATTTCAATATTGGCCTGTGATTTAACTTCTCCAGTTATTACTACAAAAAAAGAAAACTTGTGCTTTTAATTCTTCTCAATAGTTTTTCTGGCTCAGCGCCTGTGGCTCAACGGGCTAAGGCGCCGGCCACGTACACCTGAGCTGGCGGGTTCGAATCCAGCCCGGGCCCGCCAAACAACAATGACGGCTGCAACCAAAAAAAAACATTCGGGCGTTGTGGCGGGCGCCTGTAGTCCCAGCTACTTGGGAGGTGGAGGCAAGAGACTCGCTTGAGCCCAGGAATTGGAGGTTGCTGTGAGCTGTGATGCCACAGCACTCTATCCACGGCAACAGCTTGAGGCTCTGTCTCAAAAAAAAAAAAAAAATAGTTTTTCTGTCTTTGTCAGTCTCTATGTTATATGCTATGAATTATTTTGTCATACATAGATTCTCAGGACCATTGAGCCAATTTTAAATTAGGTATTACATTTTAGTAATTTTTCATATACATTTAGGCAAAGTAACCTTAATAGGTAATCTTATATACTGACGGAGGTTTTTTTAAAAGATAGCACTTCTTTCTAATTGATAATAATCACAAAATATGAAATGTCTGATTTTGAATCCAAAGTTTGGTGTGCTCTTAAACTATCAACACAGTTTTGCCATCTTAACCATACCGTGTGGATGCCAGTAGCAAAGTAGTCTGGAGAGCAAGCAGTGATAAAATTGAAAGCAAATTGCAAAATGCATTTTCCATAGCTTGTTAAGAATTGAATATTTTTCCCTGCAAAAAGTGGTCCAAAGCCTGGAAGTGGTAGTTGGTGCAAGGTCTGGTGAATGCTGTGGATGGCAGAGAGTTTCCAAATCCAGACTCTATAGTTTGAGCAGCGTTGTTTGTGCAGCATGTGGTTGAACATCGTCTTGCAAGAGGATTGTCCTGTCTCTATTGACCAATCTCAGCTGCTTAGTAATAAGCATCTTTATCATTTTGTCCAGAGGGTTGCAGACGTCTGTGTAATTAGTTGACCAGGTCTCATGAAGCTATAGTGGATAATACCACCACTGGACCACCAAAGACACTGTTAGCTTCTTTGACGCATATTTGATTTTGGACTGTGTCTCAGCACTTCATCTTTATCTGGCCATTGTGCCAAACACTGGCGATTGTCAAAAAGAATGCATTTTTCATCACACATAACAATGGTTCACCTTTATGTCATGACAATAAAGAAAGTCAAGAGTCTAGATGATTTCTCTTTTGGCACTCACTTAATTCATGCAAAAGTCATCTATCCAGCTTCTTTACCTTGCTGATCTGTTTCAAATCATCCAATATTGTTGGAATAGTAATGTAAAACCTTGTTGCTGATTCATGCATAGGTTGATATGGATTTGCTTCCACTACAGCTTTCAGCTCCTCATTATCCACCACCTCAGGTCACCCATTTGGCTCATTTTCAATATTAAAATCACCAGAATAGAACTTCTCAAACCACTGACATACTATGCATTCATTAGTCATTCTCAAACACTTCATTGATATTTTGATGCTTCCACAATAGAACTCCTATTTGAGAATAACATGATTTTTTAAATTATCCATGGCACAAAAATGCTCTAAAAATTTTTTGACGGGTAATCATAAGCCAAAACATGTGTTTGAAAGAATGAAAATGTACCTTCACAATAAAAATAAAACAAGAAGTGTCAAAGTGAAATGTCAGAGATACCAACTGTCAAACTTAGTATTTAAGGAAATCAGACATTTCATATTTACTAATAATAAAAGATAGAGCTGTAAGACTATAACTCTTCATCTTTGTGCCATACATACAATGCAATATTTAGCTCTGAAACAGGAAAAAGTCATTAGTGGAAAAATTGGTGACATCTAAATGCAGTCTGGAGTTGAGTTAATAGGAAGATACCAACATTAATTTCCTAGTGTTCACAGATATGGTAATATACGATGATAACTTTACAGGAAATCAGGTAGAGGGTATGAACTCTCTATACTATTTTTCTAACTTTTTGGCAAATCTAAAATTATTCCAAAATAAAATATTTATTGAAGAGTTTGAATAACATCACCCATGTTAAATCACAAGGGTTAAATGATATTTTCGTGTGTTCTGAGTAGGGTTTAGGAAACATTTAAGACCTAAGCTTCTACTGCTCCCACCTCAATTGCGTGTGTTTAGATATCAAGCAGCTAGTAGGAATCTAACCAGAAAAACAAAATGGATTAGTAAAGCAGTAAAGTGTCCTGAGGTTTTATTTGACCAAATGCCTATAACTTGCCCAGCCTCTTTGGTGAAGAGCTGGCTCTCAGCAGTTACCTCCGCAAGGTGCCATTCAAAAGAAAGATTATAAGCAAGCAAAGCGTAGCATCAAAGGGTCACCTCGTGGCCCGCGTGGGTTAGATCACTGCCATGTTTCCTTGTTTGTCACTGTCTTTCTATGTAGGCTTTGTATCCTTCTAGGCATGTCCCATGTCTGCATTATTTATTAATGAACCACCAGGTACCTCCTCTGACAAAGTAATGCTCAAACACTATTTCATAATGGATGCGGTAACAAATTAACTGGCTGGCATTTATATGAGAGGAGTTTTGCAACGTATAAAGAAAATATTGGATACTCTGCAGATACAGGGTACCCTCACATACATAGCAGATCTCTTGTACCCACACATACATGTTTCAATCAGTCAGAGAACAAAGTTCCCAGTGGCCCACATCATGGATGTGGATTCAGAGCCCATGAACCACATTCACTTTTTAGGAAAACAGGGAAACAGAGTTCAAGCCAATCCCAGCACAATGAGAGTGAAGAATTTGATTGCCACATTAATTAATATTTTTTGATACAGGAAGGGTGCAATTCATTCATTTACAGAACAACTATTTTTTGAGCTTCAGAGATTCAGTGAATAAGTCCAACAGAAGCCCTCCCCGCATGAAGCCTACAGCACAGTGGAGGAGGCAGGGAGTCAGAAGAGAAACAGTGAACAATTTGATTGTGAGTCAAATGCCCCACCACGATGTCACATCCAGGATAGCCGTGGGAGAAAAACCACTCATGATTCGAAGTTACAAATCCTGGGCCAGCTTTCTGAGCTGAGGAAATGCAGACATCAGCTGGGTCATTATCAGGATCAAGGAGAATTACATGGAAACTCTTTATACGGCTAAAACACTGTATAGAAAGTATTAGTGCACAATTCATTCCCGTCACTATTTCTACATTCGTCCATTCATCATGCTCCCATTTAGCCCCTGGTGCAAATGTGCCAGACACTGTCATGGAGATGGAAAGATACAGGGAGTACAAACCCTTTGGTCAATGTAAATGGTAAGTGTCTGGGTTAAATCCTGGGGTCTGCTGCCTCGATTGGTAGCAGTGATCATACTGACCATGGCTCTTAGACACACCCCAGAAAGAAGCCTTAGGTTTTGAAGTCAGCAAAGTTGAACAAGCCAATCACTTCATTTTCTTTTTCTCCTCGACATTAGGAATTACTGTCAGTGGGAACACACAATTTCCCAGAAGTTGACAGTTGAGCTAGTTTGGCATCTTATTTGAAAATTACCATTATTACTTTTAGCATGTGAGCAATTTCTTACAGCCTAGTGGTTTGCAGAGTTTTTTCTTACCCTTTTATACTAATGATGGGATGACGTACTTTATTTTTCAAAGTCCTTCCTAGAATCTATCATCAGTAAAACACTTTTTTTTTTCAAATTGTTGTTGCAAAAAAACAAAGCCACAATTAAATCTTCCTTTATCTCTCTATCCCCTTTATTTGGATGCTGCAAGAATGGATCATGAAGGTAAGAGAAAGAAACCGGAAGTCATTGAATACATTTATCTAAAGCATTAAAAAATAGCGTTGTGAACAATCTGGCAGGTGGGTTAGACTGAATGTTAATCTTCTGTTCAACTCTTGGGTGGTTACTATCTTTGTCTTCTGGATACAGAAAATGAAGAGTATTAATTTATGCAACATTGCACAGGGCTGGTACACAAATAAAGTTGTTAATAAATAAGGGTAAGAATAGTTATAATCATCACCCACATCATAGCAAAATCTTATACCAAACTCCAGGCAGCACCCTCAACACCTGGCACAAATTCACTCTCTGTTTCTATGGTAAAGGTAACTTAAAATGTGCCTTCTTAACCATTTTCTAAAAGTTCTCGTCAATGGCATTAAGTTTATTCACATTTGTTCTGTGACCACCACCTCCATCCATGTTCCCAAGGTTTTCCTCTTGTGAAATCTGAAGCTACATGTCCATTAAACACTAACTCTCCATCCTCCACTTTTCCCCAGTCCTTGACAACCTTCTACTTTCCTTCTCTCTGAATCTGATGACTCAAGGTACTCACATAAAACAATCACATGATGTTTGCTCTTTCGTGACCGACTTATTTCACTTAGCACAATGTCCTCAAGGATCACCCTTACTGTGGCAGATGTCAAAATGTCCTTGCTTTTCAAGGTTGAATAATATTCCATGGTACATTTATCTCACATTTGGAATAATTATCCCTTCATCCACCAATGAACACTTGGGAAACTTTGCTTTCTCCTGTTGGCTATTGTGAATAAAGCTGTTAGAAAGATAAATGTCCAAATATCTCTTTAATAATTTTAAAGTATAACAATCAGTGCTTAGCCAGAAGTAGCACTGGGTCCTGACTATTTTCCATAAAGGCTGCACTATTTTACATTCCCATCACAGTGTACAAGGGTTCCAGTTTCTCCACATCTTGCCAAAACGTGTCGCCTTTCTGTTTGTTTCATAGTAGCACCATAACAAGTATAAGGGATTATTTTGATCTCTATTTTGTAAGTGAGGAAACAGAGGGAAAGAGATTCGAAACTAAGAGATTTGGAACTAAGATTCAAACCCAGGTAAAAGTGCCCGGGTCTATGCTGTTCTCCACTGACCTTTTAAAAAGTAGAGCAGCTACCACATGCAGAGCTCGTTCTGTGTGCCAAGCATGGCACTTTACACAAACTATTTCATTTAATTCTCACAACTCATCTCCAAGATAGTTCTTATTATGATGTCTACTTTTCTAATGAGGAAGGCAGAGTGAAATTAAGTACAGTTGCCCCTTGAAACTGCGGAGGGAATTGGTTCCATCACCTTCCAGAGATACCAAAATCCGAGGATGCTGAAGTCATGGATTAAAAAAAGGTATATTTGCATCTAACCCCATACACCTCCTCTATTCTTTAAATCATCCTATATTCCCTCCTATATTCCTTAAATCATCTCTACGTTACTTACAATACCTAACATAATGTAAATGTCACATAAATCATTGCTGTATTTTTACTTGTTGCATTTTATTGTTGTATTTTCTTTTAAATATTTTAATCAGTGCTTAGTTGAATCCATAGACACAGAACTTGCCAATCTGAAGGAGCAAATGGTCTATGGTTACTTAGCTAGTAAATGACAGAGTTGGGCTTCAAATCCGAATCTCCAAACCCAGCGCTTGAATCATTAATCTTTACCCCACACTAAGTTTTGAACCAATAATCATACTATTAAATTCTTTCAGTGAGTCCTTAGTAGAGATATGCTTCCCTCCCTGTGGTTAATCAAAATCCTTTAAATTGGATGTTATGGTGATATGGATCTTCTCACTGGCTCAGGGAGGCTGCAGCTGGCATTCGAATGCCATTCCTCAAGGCTTTCTGATGAGCTAAGTAAGTTTAAACTTGTACACCTAATGTAACATTCCTTCCTAGGTAGAGTAAGTTGGCAGGACTCAACATTTCACCAGGGCTGCGGTTCTTTACGAGCCTCTCATTTGCCCCTTAGTCCTTCCCAGTTACCTCATTGTTGTCCTTAATACATTTTCCTCCCATAGGTAATACTAAAAAAATTTTCTCACAGACTCTCTTGATAACTCTTTCCTCAAACTTACTGTCACGTCTTTGGGGCTAACAAGCAACGTTGACCACCTTCACTCTGTCTTGTTATCTTTCAGAAATTCTGCTAAGTCTTCCCAACTGTGTGTAAATTGCCTTTGTCAAACATGGAAGAAGTGGGAAATGCTATTTGGAATACTGGGATGTAAATATCGATGAATGACTATGTGTATAAACTTTGGTGCTCACCCGGGGTAGCTCCCAATCCCCCACTCAACCATTTCATAGGTGTTTTACTTTGGGCAAACTATTTTAATTTTACTGGGCCTCAGTTTCCCTGTCTGTAAAATATGGATTTTTTTAAAAGTATCTATGTCATGGGGTTTTAAAAAGATCAAGTGAAATCATATTCATCAAAATAAATAGTGTGGTGGTTGGCACACAGTAAAGTCTTTTGTAATGTTCCCCATTCTATTAAATCTCACCAACTAGATGATTGCGTTCTAGAGGTGGAGATTAATTCTTATTGTCACATCTGACATAGAGCATTATACCTAGTAAGTGATCAAGAAATCTTTTTAGATAAGTTCTCATTATTTTAATGGAGTAGCCAAGATGTTTTGAACATTGTGACTACATGCCCCCAAATTTACAAGTTTCCGAACTAAGGAACAGGGAAGATAAAGGTTAAGGTGCGTGGAGGCCGGGGGAGCAGGCTTGGGAGACAGGCACACACAGGAATTGCAGAAGTCATCATCCTGTGAGATTCACACTTGAAGATTCTTCATCCTTCAGGCCAGAAGAAGTTGGCCGGCATCTCTGTGTGAAGAGACGAGTTGTTGAGCAAGGGTCTGCATGTCTAAACGATTTCAGCATCTTGCCCACCAGAGAAGTTGCCCTGACACTTCTCACCAGTGATTATTTCACGTTTCCACACCTACACATTAGGAAATTTCTTTTCTTTGAGACATCTCGGGCAAGTCATCTCCACCGGGACCTTTGCATGCATTCAGGTCTGCAAATGCTTGCAATTGGAATGTTGTAACGTTGTCCTAGAAAGCTGGCCTAACACTTACGTCACTACTGGAATTCAAACTTTACCTTTCAGCTTGTTGTTCTAGACCTGCGCACACAATTTAGCAACTACTTGGTGCATATGCCTAAACTTAAAGTAAATAGAAATTAAATAAAATTTGTACTCAGTTCCTCAGTCTCATTAGCCTCATTGCCAGTGCTCACTAGCCCCTTGTGTGCTGGTCAGGGCAGACAAAGATCATTTCTATCACCATATTTTAGCAAGTTCTTTAAAGCAGTATTGCTCTAGAAAATAAGTTCAAGTATCATGGAGCAAATAATTCACATGACAACTTATGTCATATCTACTTGAGGAACAAGGGGAACTATTATTTCCCTGCAAAGTACAGTACTTTTGATATGTCATAAATTCCTTGACATATGGCTTATGAAAATGTGACTCTAGATCTCCTCCTTTTGAATGTCGACCAAACTTGTGACTTGCTTCTAATGAATAGAATGAGATGAAAGGAATGCTGTGGGACTTCTGAGGCTGTGAACTAGAGCTTGTGCTTGGCTCACTTGTACACTCTCTATCTCTTTCTGCTCACCTGTGAAAGCCAGCCACATGAAGAGGTCACATGTAGATGCTCTGGGCCATAGTTCTTATGACAGTCCCAGCTGACAGGCAGCATTAAACTCTAGACATGTGAGCCTTTTGAAGAGTCCAGCTTCCAGCATTTGAGCTACCGCTGTTAATATTTGGTAGAGGAAAGACAAGATGTTTCCACTATTTTCTGCCTAAATTGCAGATGTCTGAACCAAATAATGTTGGTTTAACAGCAACAGTGGCCTAGACCACTGCACTCTTGCCTAGGCAACCAAGTGAGACCTCATTTCTAAAAAAAAAAAAAAAAATTAAAAACAAAGAAAACAATTTGTCTTAATCTCCTTTAATTTTGATTAGGTTTTGATTTTTTTAAAAGTAGACCCTGAAAAAAAGACTTGAGTGTGTTAGCTTATTTGGGAGTGTTGGATAGGTAGGTAGATAAACATAGGGAATGAATAAGACCAAATACCATGGTGCATTAACAAGTCGACAGCTACCAAGGGATACTGGAGGCTTAATCCCATGGGACTGACAGAGAAGTTTTACCCACCCCAGAGGAATAAAGGAAAAATCATTTATCTGTTGACTTCTAGACCACCATTATGTGGGTCAACTGCTGCCCATAGACTGCTTACATGAGTGCCAAATGGGTTCCCAGGGGGATCCCATAACACAGCATAAGGAAAATCTACCGCAAAAACAAGAGCTGTACATGAAACCCAGAGATGAAATGCTGTCACCTTGTACCGACAGGAAGCTGGCTGAAGCATGAGTGGAATCAGTTGTCTCAGAGTGGCTGAAATAATAGGTGAAGAGAAGATTGTAGGCTTCAAGTTGGTACACAAGACACTACCGTTACAGCCTCACTTTTGAACCATTCAGCTATGCTTCTGCTCTCTAAATTCAAGCAATTTATGTCACCTTCAACATCAGGACACAATCTCTGCCAAGACTTAATGCAAAGGGCTAGTGAATCAGCCTGTCATTTTACTGTTGCATCCTGTCCCAAAGCTATAAATGACATTCAATTACTCTCTCTTCTGCCAATCATGAGAGATACAAGCAATGGTTAATTTTAGGTGTCAACTTAACTGAATTAAGAGATACCCAGCTAACTGGTAAAGCACTATTTCTGAATATATCTGCAACGGTGTTTCCAGAAGAAATGAACTTTTAAATCAGTGGACCAAGTAAGAATGATCCAACCTTACCTAATATGGGCCGGCACTATCCAATCGGCTGAGGGCCTAGAGTGAACAAAAAGGCAAAAAAAAGGCTAATTACCTCTCTCTCTTCGTCCCCCTCTGTCTCTTCCCCTCTCCTCCTGGAGCTGGAGCACCCTTCTTCTCCTGCCTTTGGACATAAGAATTCTATATTCTAAAAAAAAAAAAAAAAAAAAAAAAGAATTCTATATTCTCTGGCCTTTGGTCTCCAGGACATGAACCAGCAGCCTCAAGGCTCAGGCCTTTGGGGTCATACTGAGAGTTACCAGCTTCTTTCCTTGGTTTTGAGGCTGTTGGACTTGAACATGTCAGAGTCCCACCCTGCTGAGATCTGTGGAACTGGCATAGCCAACTGAAGAAATATAAAGTTAGGAACAATAATAAAGAAAGAGACACGAGACACAGAATAAGATTTTCAAAGCAGGAGCTCAGGGGAACACTGCCTGTTAATGTGTTCTAGCAAATGGCCCCAAGTCTTTGTTCCACTCACTTTTTATTGAAATCTATCTGCCCAGGTGGTAAGCTAAGGGAAGGAACAAAGACACCAGCAGTTTCTCTGAGCAAGCATATCAGCTCCTATTGTTATTAACTTTAAGGATTTGAGTAGTTTTGAAGAATCTAAAACTTGAGCTTTGTGTGGGGGAAGCCTCCTATCTGGAGTCAAAGACACACAGATTCCTAGGGAGGTGTTAAGCTCCACTAGTTCACTGTGGAATAAAATGCTACTGGTGTCAATCTCCTCTAAGGAATCAGTGGGAGAGAGGTATTTTCCTCTCATCACCACCACAAAGGATTTTCCTCTGCAATAAGGGATGTTAAGCCCTCTTGCCTGTATCTCAGGGCTCAAGCTGTTCCCTTGGTCTCTGCCTCAGACAAATGCACATCTCCACAATGGATATCTGCTTTGTCTGTTTAATGGGCAGGAAATGGCCTAGAAGATGTATCTATTCCAGGTTTTGTCATAATCTCTTTTATGACCATTATCTTCCTCAGAGTGTTCACAGACTCAGCAGAGTATTGGTGTAAGCTGTATCCCCAACAGGCCAGAGTTGCAGGAAAGGCCAGAAACTTGTTCAGATAAGAAATTTAGCAATGGCTGGCCTAAAGGTAAAATAGCTGACTTTTCTTTGTTCTGACTCCTTCAGCTTACTTTTTAATTTTACCTTTTTCTGGGAGTGCCTCACCTCAAGGTGCCCCACACCCACATTCTGCCCTAGTACTTTCTCTGGCACTTCCAGAGTCCACTACACCCAGGGCAAGCCCATGTTCTAAATATGAAGAAGTGAATGCCCCCAAGAGAAGTCCTCATCCACAGGGGGCTGAGGGTGGATAAATGCCCCAGCCTTCCATCTTTACGGTAGACAATTCTGAGAGGCATTCTACACACTTGGATGTCCCAGCAGAATCAAGCCATCATTTCCCTGAGTGACAGCCTCAGTAACTCACATTGCCTTTTGTGCATTCCTTATTTTATGCTTTTCACTTCCTCATTCTTGATTCATGGGATCAGCTCCCACATAAGAAAATATAAAGCAGACTTCAGAAAAAGACAATTATCGGGGATAAATAGGGCATTTCATGGCAACAGAAAGGTCAGTTCTCTAAGATAAGATAACATTCTTAAGTGTGTATGCATGTAAAAACAGAATGTCAAAGACATGAGGTAAAAAAGAGAAGTAGTTTAATCCACTATTATAGTTGGAGATTCATATATTTCTTTTTCAGTAATTGATATAACAAGCAAGCAGAGAATTCATATGATATAGTTGACCTGACCAACACTATCACTATCACTATCAATTCTATCTAATTTATGTTTATATTAATAGAACACTCTACCCAACAATCCTAGAATATACATTTTTCTCAAGCTCCCACAAAACACTCACAATGAAAGACCACATTCGGGGCTGTGAAACTAAACTTTACTAAGATAAAAAGAACATAACTCATGCAAATTACTGTATATTCTCAGACTACAGTGGAATTAAACTAGAAATCAATAACAAAATTGTAGTTGGAAAATTACCAGTCATTTGGAAATTAACACACTTACAAATAACACATGATCAAAGAGGACATCTTATGAGGAATTTAAAATCATTTTAAACTAAAGTGAAAATATAACTTATCAAAATGTGTGGAAAGTAGTAAAAGCAGTGTCTAGAGGGAAGTTTACAGCATTAAATGTAATTAGAAAAGTAGGATAATCTAAAATCTACAATTTAATCATCCATTTTAGGAAACTAGAAAAAGAAAAATTTAAGTCTAAATGAGGTACATAAAATGAAATAAAGATTAGGGCAGAAATCAATTAAACTGAAAACAGGAAAAGAATAGACAAAATCAATAAAATCAAAAGCTGTTTCTTTGAAAAGATCAATCAAACTGACAACCTTCTAGCCAGGCTAACCAAGAGAAAAAAAAAAAAGACATAGATTACTAATATCAGAAATTAAAATGGATTAACAAGCTGTGGCATATGTACACTATGGAATACAATTCAGCCATTAAAAAAAAACTGGAGACTTTACAGCCTTTGTATTAACCTGGAAGGAAGTGGAACACATTATTCTTAGTAAAGCATCACAAGAATGGAGAAGCATGAACCCCATGTACTCAAGTTTGATATGAGGACAATTAATGACAAATAATGACTCGGTGGGGGTGGGGGAAGGGGAGAGCAGAGAGAGGAAGAATGAGGGAGGGGTGGGGAAAGGAAGAGCAAAGAGAGGGAAGGAGCGAAGGGGTGGGGTCTTGGTGTGTGCCACACCATTTGGGGGCAAAACACAATTGTAAGAGGGACTTTACCTAACAGACGCAATCAGTGTAACCTGGTTTCTTATACCTCAATGAATCTCCAACAATAAAAAAAAAAAAAAAAAAGAAATTAAGGAGAGGCCATCAGCACTGATCCTATGGAGGTTTAAAGTATAATCAAGGAACCAGACTTGTATTTCTGGGCATATTCTATGCCCACAGATTTTATTATTTATATAAAGGACAATTCCTAGAAAGACACAACTACTAACACTCACATGGAGAGTATTAAGTAATGTGAATAGGGCTGTATTTATTGTAGTAATTGAATTAACAATTAATAACCTTCTACAAAGAAAGACCCAGCCCAGGTGGTTTCCCAGATGAAATCTATCCAACATATAAAGAAGAAAATAGAAGTGGCAGGAATACTCCCTGACTCATTCTATAAGGGCAGTAATACTCTAACATCAATAAATAAATAAAGCATTACAACAAAGAAAAACTACAGACCAATATCCTCAATAAAAAAATATTAGCAAAAAATATTCTCAACAAAATATTAACAAATAAAATCCAGTCATGTGTAAGTTACATACAATGAGCATGCAAGACTGGTTCAATATCCTAAAATCCATCAATGCAATCCACCACATTTATAGGCAAAAAGAAGAAAAATCATGTGATTATATCAATTGGTACAGAAAAAGCATCTGACAAAGTCAAACACCAATACATGATAAAAACTCTCAACTAAATAATTGAAAGGGACTTCTTCAATTAGAAAAAGAACATTTACAAAACAAAGCTGTAGTTAGTCCCTAGTGGAGAGAAAGGAATATTTTCTAAGTTGGGAAGAAGGCTAGCATGACACTTCTCACTATCACTTTTCTTCATGTCAAATGTAAAGCCCTACTGGTATAGTAGAATAGAAATGGTATAAAAGATATGTAAGTTGGAAACTAATGAATAAATGTATCTTTGTTCATAGGCAACATGATTGCCGATATAGAAAATCCCAAGTAACTAAAAAATAAACCCTCTTGCAACAAATATGTGAGTATAGCAAAGTTGCAGGATACAAAGTTTATATATGAAAGTCAATTGTTAGCTTGGCGCCTGTGGCTAAACGGGCTAAGGCACCAGCCACATACACCTAAGCTGGCAGGTTTGAATCCAGCCCAGGCCAGCCAAACAACAATGACGCTGTAACCAAAAAATGGCCAGGTGTTGTGGCAGGCACCTGTAATCCCAGCTACTTGGGAGGCGGAGGCAGGAGACTCGCTTGAACCCAGGAATTGGAGGTTGCTGTGAGCTGTGATGCCACAGCACTCTATCCAGGGTGACAGCTTGAGGCTCTGTCTAAAAAAAAAAAATGAAAGTCAATTGTTTTCCTATGTGCCATCAATGAGTAATTGAAATTTGATTTTTTTCAAATTGCTGTGTATAGTAGCATCTGAAGTAAACCTTTAAATATAAATCTAACAAAATATGTACAAGATCTATACAAGGAAAACTACAAAACTCTGATTTTAAAAATCATTGAAGATGTAAATAAATAGAGAAATATTCTGTTTTCAAGGATTGGAAAATGCAACATTGCTGTCGACTTATCTCAATTAATCTAGAGCTCAATGAAACCCCAATCAAAAGCCCAGTGTCCTATTTTGTTGACATTGACAAACTGATTCTGAAATGTAAATATAAAGACAAAAAGCCTAGAACATCCTACACAATACTGAAGAATAAGAACAAAGTTATAATACTCACACCACCAAATTCTAAGACTTACAAACAGCATGCTATTGAAAAAGGGAAAGGAAGATCAGAGAGAGGGAAGGAGTAAGGGGGGTGGAGTCTTGGGGTCTTGGGGTCTTGGTGTGTGCCACACCTTTTGGGGGCAAAACACGATTGTAAGAGGGTCTTTTCCTAACAAATGCAACCAGTGTAACATGTTTTCTTGAATCCCCAACAATAAAAAAAAAAAGATCATTAATTAAATTATTTTTGAAAGAAGTTCATATTGCAGTAAGTATATATATATATATATATGTATGTACATACATATATATATATATTTTTTTTGAGAGAGAGTGTTTCACTCTGTCACCCTGGGATAGAGTGCCTTCCTATCATCATAGCTCATAGCAACCTCAAATTCCTGGGGGTGAGCAATCTTCTTGCTTCAGCCTTCTGAGTACCTGGGACTAACTACAGGCACCTGCAATGATGCCTAGATAGTTTTTCTATTTTTATTTTCTGCTTTTAGTAGATATGGGATCTCACTCTTGCTAAGGCTGGTCTCAAATTTTTGAGCTCAGGTGATTCACCCATGACAGCACCCCAGTGTGCTAGGATTACAGATGTGAGCCACTGCACTCAGCTCCTCTTTTTTTGTTTGTTTTGTTTTGATCAACATAATTTAAGTGTGCCTTCGCAGTTTAACTAGAGGTTCAAGGGCATTAGATAAAAGAAAAAAAAGTTGAAAAACAGTGCAACAGAACATCCAACACACCTAACAATTGCATGCATCTGTGATAAGTTTGAGACACAGGGTACTATATGTAATGTGCACAAGGGAAGATCCCAGAGAACTGACACAGCAGCAAGTCCTTTGATCAATATTGTTCAAGCAGTAGTTCACCAGTGACTGGACCTGATGGTAATCACTTTGAATATCTCTTGTAAATACAGAAGTTGGATATGATTTGTAGTCATCTTTTCTTGTCAGTATATACTGAGTATTACAATTTTGATACATTTTTTACTGTCTTGCTTAAAATGTAAAACTTTGGGGGGCACTGTCTGAATATAGAAATATAGAAAGAATGAGGGAGGGGTGGGGAAAGGAAGAGCAGAGAGAGGGAAGGAGCAAGGGGGGTGGGGTCTTGGTGTGTGCCCCACCTTTTGGGGGCAAAACACAATTGTAAGAGGGACTTTACCTACCAAATGCAATCAGTGTAACTTGGTTTCTTGTACCCTCAATGAATCCCTAACAATAAAAACAAAATAAAAAACTAACTAAATAAATAAATATCCCCTTTAAAAAAAGTTTTTTTTTACCACATCAGAAAGAAACCAGTACACTTTAGCTATCCCCTGACTCCACTATGCCCTCTCAGCTCTAAGCAACCACTATTCTACTTTCTAGAACTATTAATTTCCCTACTCTGGACTTTTATATGAGCAGAATCATGTAATATGTCAATTTTTGTGTCTGCTTTTCTTCACTTGGCACAGTGTTCTCAAGCCAGGTTCACCAATATTTCTATGAATGAATAATATCGCGGTATTCATATACCACATTTTGTTTATCCATTCGTCTGTTGGTGAACATTTGGGTTGTATCCACATTTTGGTTATTATGAACAATGCTGCTATAAACATTTGGGTCTAATTTTTGGTATGGGCCTTTGCGATCATTTTTCTTGGACACATATCTTAGAGTGGAATTGCTGAGTCAGGCACTAAACTCTGCTTATTCATAGGAGAAACTGCAAACCTGTTTTCCAGTGGTTTCACCATTTTACATTCCACTGACTATAAATGAGGGGTCCAACATTTTCATACGGTTACCATGTCCTGATGCAGTTCTGAGCACTGAGTTATTCTAGTGACCTTAAAGGTGGCAGAGGCCAAAATAGTAATTGGCTTAAAAGAAGCTTAATTAGCGGCACCTGTGGCTCAAGGAGTAGGGCACTGGCCCCATATACTGGGAGTGATGGGTTCAAGCCCAGCCCCAGCCAAAACTGCAAAAAGAAAAAAAAAAAAAAAAAAGCTTAATTAGATTTATAAACAGACTCATTTATAAAATTAACCCTTTCTTTTCCTAGAGAAATCACCAATCAATAAATCCAAGCCAGAAAGAGATAGTACTGTCTTTTATTCCATCACAACAGAACTCTTAGAAATAAACATAATGTGGCTCTGTGCCTGTGGCTCAATGGGCTAAGGCGCTAGCCACGTACACCTGAGCTGGCAGGTTCAAATCCAGCCCAGGCCAGCCAAACAACAATGACGGCTGCAACCAAAAAATGGCCAGGCATTGTGGCGGGCGCCTGTAGTCCCAGCTACTTGGGAGGCGGAGGCAGGAGACTCGCTTGAGCTCAGGAATTGGAGGTTGCTGTGAGCTGTGATGCCACAGCACTCTATCCAGGGTAACAGCTGGAGGCTCTTTCTCAAAAAAAAAAAAAAAAAGAAAGAAACATAATGTTTCTTTGGAAAAATATCATTCTCATAATTATCATCATAATCCCCAGGACTTAAATTATTCCTGTAATTGAATAAATTCTATCCAGCAATGAATCAAAAATAACTAGGTATCTATTTGCCTTCCTTCCTGAATAATTCAAGTCAATGCAAAATAACAGGCAAGAGACTTAGAAATCTACGCCAGAGGAGTGGGTGGAGGAACACGGAGCTGAGTCAGAACCAGCAAGGTGGAGGGGACCTGGGAGGTGAGGAAGGATGAGCCCACGTGGGGTGAGTAAGGCATCCCCACAAAGGGGAGGGGGGCAGCAGCAGCAACAGAAGGCTATGTACCCAGGATGGGACTGAGCAAGTAAGTCAACATATTGAGGGTAACGGGAGCGAGTCTTCTCACTCTTAGAGATGAGAGAAAGCTAGAATAAAATCTAGTGTTGAACAGAAATTGTAAAGATCCTTGTGAACTTATGGGTTTTTGTTTTGTTTTTTTTTTTTGGTCACCCTCGGTAGAGTGCAATGGTGTCACAACTCACAGCAACCCCAAACTCTTGGGCTTAGGCCATTCTCTTGCCTCAACCTCCCAAGTAGCTGGGCCTACAGGTGCCCACCGCAACACCCAACTGTTTTTTGGTTGCAGTTGTTATTGCTGTTTAGCAGGCCAGGGCCAGGCTCGAACCCACCACCTTCGGTGTATATGGCCGGCACTGGGCCAGGATCGAACCCACCACCTTTGGTGTATGTGGCCAGCACCCTACTTACTAAGCTACAGGTGCAGAGCCAAACTTATGGTTTTTTGGGTTTTTTTAGACTGATTTTATTTTCAAGGTTTTTTTTGTTTGTTTTTTGTTTTTATGTATTTTGCAGTTTTTTTGGCCAGGGCTGGGTTTGAACCCGCCACCTATGGCATATGGGGCCGGCGCCCTACTCCTTTGAGCCACAGGCGCTGCCCATTTTCAAGTTTTTGGAAGTTTTGAGAAAGAATAAAATGACAAGAATACATACAGATATTGACATTATTCACTGACATATAAAACCCTTGGCAGAGAAACGAACTTGTGGTTTTTAATCTATGTGTGGCCCAATAAATAAGTCTAGTGTTCGGGGTGTGTTTATCTGTGTGTGTATGTGTGTGTGCGTGCACAGACATACCATATCCCCTCTTGTGTCCACTGAGAGGGCCTGGAAACAGTGACATACATCTCAATAGCAATGAGCTCTCCTAGAAACTAAGTTCTTGGCTCTCAATACCACTCCTTTGTTAAAAGGGAACCAGAGCTGACGGATCCAGGGCTGATGCAAGGAAAACACAAGGAGGGCTTGACATCTAATTCACCCAGAAAACAAGGAACTGCTCAAAGATGGATGGAGACATTCCAAAAAGATAAAAAGACAGGGGCGGCGCCTGTGGCTCAAAGAGTAGGGCGCCAGCCCCATATACTGGAGGTGGCAGGTTCAAACCCGGGCCTGGCCAAAAACTACAACAACAAAAAGATAAAAAGCCAGTTTGAAGAAATTCCCACCAACAAAATTAAGGATAATTGGGGTGTAAAAAAATGAGAATAGTAAATTATAACTCATTGAACAGAAATACAGTAGAACCTCCATAGTTGACCACCTCCCCATTTTGACCACCTTAAGTTGACCTAATTTTCGTAAACTGGATGGACACACGTACATATCAGTGTGGCAGGCCTACTTCCTTATGTTGATATTGAAAATATTCTTCAAGGAAAGGGGTGAAGGCTCGGCGCCTGTGGCTCAGCGGGCTAAGGCGTCAGCCATGTACACCTGGCTGGAGTTCGAATCCAGCCTGGCCCACCAAACAACAATGACGGCTGCAACCAAAAAAATGGCCGGGCGTTGTGGTGGGCGCCTGTAGTCCCAGCTACTTGGAAGGTGGAGGCAAGAGACTTGCTTGAGCCCAGGAATTGAGGGTTGCTGTGAGCTGTGATGCCACAGCACTCTATCCAGGGTGACAGCTTGAGTGAGGCTGTGTCTCAAAAAAAAAAAAAAAGGAAAAGGGTGAAATAATGACATATTCGGACAAAAGAAATCTAAGAAAACCTAACACCAGCAGACCCACTCATGAAAACACTAGAGGGAGTTTTTTTGGTCAGGAGAGAAATGATGGAAGCTCAGATCATAGAATGGAACAAATAGCAAATGAAAAGGCTAATTGTAGCTAAATCTAAATTAAATGTAAATTGGTATTAACTTTTAATACTAATATGTCAATTTGTAATTATTAATAGCTAACACTAATTCATTTTACATTATTCATGATATACCAGTGATGTACTATAGGGTTTTAAATATAGATAGAAATAAAATACAGAGCACAAATAGCTCAGAAGTTAGGATAAATGGAATTAGAAAGGTCTAAGATTCCTTGTCCAGAAAAAATTAGAAGTATTAATATATAGTCGACTTGGATGAGTCAGGGTTCATACTGTAATCTCTGTATAATCACTGAAAGTTTATAAAAGAGTATGGGGTCACCAGACTAAGAGGGGACTTGTGTATAAAAATAATCAATCCAAAAGATGTGAGGAAAGGACAGAAAGAAAGCTGTAAAGAAAGCTGATGTTTAAAAAAAAAATCTAAAAATAAAATAAGAAATTTGATATTGGCTGGGTGTGGTGGCTCATGCCTGTACTTCTGGCACCTTGGGAGGCCAAAGCTGAAGGATTGCTTGAAGCCAGAAGTTTAAGACCAAGGTGGCCAACACAGTAAGACCCTGTCTCCATAAAAAATGAGAAAAAAAATTAGCCAAACATGGTGGCTCGTGCCTATAGTCCTAGAAGATTGGGAGGCTGAGGCAGAAAGATCACTTGAGCCCAGGAGTCTGAGGCTGCCGTGAGCTATGATAGTATGATCACCCACTCCACTTCAGACTGAATGACAGAGACAGAACTTGTCCTGAAACAAAGAAAGTGAAAGAGGAAAAAAGGAAGGGAGGAATAGAGGGAGGGAAGGTAAGAAAAAGAAAGAGAGAGAGAGAAAAAAACTAGTATAGCTTTGTTACTACCACAGTAGACTTTAAGATTAAAAAACAGTTCCAGCAGCCAAAAATATTCTGTATAATAACAAAATGATCAATAGTACAA
Organism: Arctocebus calabarensis; assembly: GCA_963573935.1. Taxonomy (NCBI): domain Eukaryota; kingdom Metazoa; phylum Chordata; class Mammalia; order Primates; family Lorisidae; genus Arctocebus; species Arctocebus calabarensis. Next base: position 47,649 of record CAUYON010054472.1, read on the forward strand.
GCCTCCAAACATGAGGCAAAAATTGTCAACTTTGAGGAAAAATAAACCCACAACAAGTAAAAAAAATAGAAAAACTAAACAACAAAAAAAATCTAGAAAAACTGAACATAATTAACATACTGGCCAATGGACATACACAATGGATCATTTGTACTCAACAACTATAAATGATACATTATTTTTTTTTAATCAAAAGAACATTACAAAAATTCTCCCTCTGCCAGATCTTACTTCAAGTCTCAAAAAATGCCTAAAGATAAAAAGAAACTGTCTTAATCTAATAAAGAATTTATATGCAAAAGCCTACAGAAAACCTTATTCACAATGAGTGAAATATCAAAAGTTTCCTCTTAAGATTCTGAATGAGACAAGAATGACCACTATCATCACTTCTATGCAACATTATATTGACAGTAAAAGACATGATGTTTGAAGTTTAAAATATAGAAATAGAATTTTCACTATTTGAAGTTGACATGATTGTGGTAGAAAATCCAAAAAGCAAAATCTACAGGTAAATTCTTGGAATGACTTTTCAACGTTGCTAGAAATAAGGTATAGATGACCAAAGAAATGCACACAAAACAGAAAATAAAAATTTTTAAATACAACAATAGCTTGAAGATATATCAAATAACTAGGGATAAATCCAATGAAAACCACTCAAGACTACTCTACCGAAAGCTATGAATGATGAACAAAATGTAAAGTGAGCTACACGGATGGAGAAATGCACCACTGAGTCATGATCCAATGTTAGAAAAGTTTCGGTTCTCCCTCTTCAATCTACAGGTTTAATCAGATCAAGATTTGAACAGATTTTCTGTAAAAATTGACAAGATGGTTCTAAAATTTAATTGAAAAGACAAAAGGCCAACAGCTCTTGGAAAAGGCCACCAAAATGGAGGACATGGCTCTACGAGGTTATCTGGAGAGGTTATTAAGCTTCAATAATTCAGAGCATGTGGTGTTGACCAAAATGTACACAAATAACCAAAACAGAGAGAAAAGGGCTCATGGTGTGGCATTGTGACAAAGCTGTCACTACAGACCACTGAGCATCAACGTTGAGATGATACTGAATGGCGTTCAATCAACTGGACATTTATATGGGGGGGAATGTGAAATTGGACTCCCACCTCATACCAGAGACAAAAGTCACTTACAGGTGGATTGCAGATTCCAGTGTGAAATCAAAAGAAAACTCTTGACAATGACAGAGAACGTCTTTAAGACATTGGTGGAGAGGGAGGCCAAGAGCTCTAGCCATAAAGGAAAAGGTTGGTAACTTAGACCTCAAAGTTAAGGACGTCTCCCAGTCTGTGGTTTGTCTTTCCACACTTCTGCTATTGCCTCCAGATGAAGGAAAGAAATTTGTGGCTTCTATAACCAAGAAATGATTCATTCACTATAGAAAGTGAGATGGAGAACTCAATTAAAACATAGACCAGAGTCTTGGACAAGCGCTCCATGAAAGGGGTGTTTACAGTGGGCAATATGGGACGATGCGGCCGCGCGTCACTCGTGGATGACAAGCAAATTAAAACCCCAGTGAATTTCAAACATGCATCCACCATGACAGCTAACATCGGATCAACAGTTCCAAGTGTGTGGACAAAGGTGTGCAGCAACAGGGACTCTCATGCACCATTAGGAAAAGTGTAACATGGTGCAGATAATTTGGAAAACTACCTGCCGTTGTATTTTAAAGTTGAGCGGCCACCCACTCTAGGACCTAGCGGTTCTACTCCTAGGTACGCAGCTATTATCAGAATGTTCACAGAAGCATCCATTGTTCACAACAGCCCCAAACAGAAAACAACCCAAATTTTCATCAACACCAAACCAAAATGAACATGATTTATACAACAGAACACTCACAGACTGGCTCGGTGTCTGTACCTCAGTGGTTAGGATGCCAGCCACATACACCGAGGCTGACAGGTTCCAACCCAGCCTGGGCCTGCTAAACAATGACAACTGCAACAAAAAAAATAGCCGGGATTGTGGAAGGTTCTTGTAGTCCCAGCTACTTGGGAGCCTGAGGCAAGAGAATGGCTGAAGCCCAAAAGTTTGAGGTTGCTGTGAGCTGTGATGCCACAGCACTCTACTGAGGGCAACACAGTGAGCCTCTATCTCAAAAAAAAGAAAGTGAGCAAACTACATCCCATGGCTGATTCTCCAGGCTGAGAAAGGAAACCAGACCTATTAAGAAATCCACACATAACTATGTTTAGTTTTGTCTTTTTGAACTTCACAGAATCATTGGCCTGAGGGGTCAGAATAGTGATTATCTTTTTTTGGTTGTTTGTTTGTTTTGAGACAGAGCCTCAAGCTGTCACCCTGGATAGAGTGCTGTGGCATCACAGCTCACAGCAACCTCCAACTCCTGGGCTCAAGCGAGTCTCATGCCTTCGCCCCCCAAGAAGCTGGGACTACAGGCGCCCGCCACAACACCCGGCCATTTTTTGGTTGCAGCCGTCATTGTTGGCGGGCCCGGGCTGGATTCGAACCCGCCAGCTCAGGTGTACATGGCTGGTGCCTTAGCCCGTTGAACCACAGGTGCCGAGCCAGGATAGTGATTATCTTTAAGCAGAGGGGCTGGTAACCGGGATGGCGCCCTGGACACAGGTGCTGCAGCTCACAATGGATGTTGCTGTTGTTACACTTCAATAAGATTCACTTTCGAACGTCTGGATGGATACACCCCAGCCTTAACAACTCTCACCCTAAAGTACTAGGACAGCCGAGGGCACCGTCATTATATTACTTCAGATTGTCCAAAACGAACTTGTGAGGCTGTAACGTTTTAAATAATGAAGCATTGAATTGGGGCGGTAAGCCTGCTTTCACCGAGGCGCTCTGTTCCCCCAAGAACAGCTACTGGAAAAGGCTTGACATTGGAGGAGCGATCTATTAAATGCAAGTGAGCACTACTTTATCTTAGTGATGGCCTTGTTTCCCCCTTGTTTTCCTTAACGCTTTTTCCTGAGAACAATGAAAAGTCTAAGATCAGGAGAGGGGAGGAGGGAGGGAGCTGGAGGGTCACAGTGTACAGCACACCTCTTGGGGGTGCGATGCAATTATAAGAGGGACTTTACCTAACAAATGCAATCAGTGTAGCCTAACTCTTTGTACCCACAATGAATCCCAGACAATAAAAATAAATACATAAATGGAAACAATTTAAAAAAAAAAAAAAGGATGTCTAAGATCAGACCCTAGGAAGTCTCTCTGCCTGGTTTCACAGTCTGCGCCCTAACCTGCAGAAGTGAATTGCTTCTTGGCTAGGGGCTGGTTTCTCTGAGGAGCTGGTGGGACTTGTCTCTGTTTTGTGTCACTAGGGATAGCGTGTCATTCTGGGGCGCTCGAAGATGAAAGAGGTGCTATTCACAAAGATGGCAGTACATTAAGGGTAAACCAGGATCCTCCTAAATCGGGGACATAAGGTCACAAGCTAGCTTGTCTCTAAGAACTCACTCCAGGAACTTCAAAGTATAAATGGTCCCCCAGGATTCAGCCGTGCTGTCAACCATGTTATTAAAACAGGGTAATTGTGCTTGCTTCCTTTCTGCATAGCGGCTAATGCCATTAGCTCTGAAATAGAAACCTGTACTAAAATGTGTCTTTTATGAGACGCAGGGATTTGGCACCTTCCCTGATTGTTTGTTGGGTGCCAAAAGACTGCCTGTGGCATGCTTTGCCAATGTGACAGAGGCATGCTGAGACCTAATCTTTGTTCCAGTTGCCTCTCTTAGGCCCTTCCAGTTGATATATGGGTGGAAATTCCAGGTCATTACAGACCAGGAGACCCCAAGGCTCACAGTAGGGGCTTAATAAATATGTTTTAAAGGAACTGCACGGCACAGTGGCCTTCCCGAGACCTCTACTTGCTGTGGCCCTCCAAATACTGAGCTTTTGCTTCCTCGACCTAAAATGCTCCTACCCACCTCGTCACCAAATTAGTCCCTTCCCGCCTGCCGTAGGTCTTGGTTCTGCCATCCTGTCCTCATGGAAGGCGTCTCTGATAGCCCCAGGTAGGTGTGTGTGTGTGTCACTCACCCCCTGGACCTCCTGGGATTCAGATTTTGATCTGAGACTGATGACCTTCATTTTCTGGAATGAGAGGCCATCCAGGCATTCTCCTGAGGCTCAGAAGGAAAAGGGGCACCCACCCCAAATCTCAGGAGTCCAGACAAATATCAGAATGCAGAAGACCTCAGGATGAATGCATAAGCAACATCTCAAGTAAAGGCAGGACTGCTGAGCCGCCACCCCGAGTTTCCAGCTCAGGAGGAGCTGAACGTCGAACAGGTTCCCCAGTGAAATGATGCCACTGACCTGGGGTCCCACTTTGGGAACCACTGCCTCAGAGTATGTTCACCACACCTCCCACCTCACCCCGCGTCAAGGTGCAGAAAGGCAATTACTTCCAGGCCAGGATCAGAAACAGGCAGAAGCAGCACCCACTTCTAAGGAGCCATTACACCATGAGAAAGATCAGTACAGTGACAGTCTGATGCCCTGTGCCAGGCTGAATAATGCCACCTCCCACCAAGATAGCCATGTCCTAATACCCAGAACCTGTGAATATGTTACCTTACATGAATATGTTACCTTGCAGGTCTGATGACATTAAGGATCTTGAGCTGGGGAGACTGTCCCAGATGGTCCAGGCGGGCCTGACAATCACGGCATTGACCCTTGTAAGAGAAAAGCTGTCAGACGGTGGAGGCCGAGACCGGAGTGATGCATTTTGAGGACAAAGAATGGGCCTGCAAGCCAGGGAGCACAGGGAGCCTCCAGAGACATGATTTCCAACCACTGTGCCCCCCAAATTTTTAAAGATCATTAATTAAATTATTTTCAAAAGAGGTTCAAAGCATAGGAAGTATATTCTTTTTTTACTGTTTTTTAAATTAACATAATTTAAGGGTGCCACAGAGTTTCCCAACGGGTACAAGTGTGCCCTGAGATAAAAGAGGTTGAGAATCCCTGCCCTCAGGAAAGGCAGGGAAGTCAGCAGTATTGCCTTTCTGTGGGTTCTTCAACTACCTCGGGGCCCAGGCAGATGCCCTGCCCTGAGCTGGCATGTTTGTGCTGACTCCTGTTCAGGAACTCACACACGAAGATCTCCAAGGGCAGGTGGAGAATGGCGCCATTCTTGGTGGGACCATGGAGAGGAAGCACTCGACACCAAAGGTTAGCACAGGATGCCCTGTGGGGAACTCACTCAGCGATTCAGGTAAACAACTGTAACAAAAACCCACTCCCAAGGCTTGGACAATAAGGAGATTACTCCCAAACCAGTCCCAAGGTAGGTGTTATAGATGGACTTGCATCCCCCTCCCTCAGAAGGCGACCTTGGAGAGACAGGCTCTTTGCAGAGGTAACCGAGCTGCAGTGAGGTCATTAGGATGGGCCCTGAGCCAATATGACTTGACTGATGTCCTTATTCAAAAGGGACACGGAGTACTACTCAGACATTAAAAAAGATGGAGATGGCTCAGCGCCTGTGGCTCAGCGGGCTAAGGCGCCAGCCATGTAAACCTGAGCTGGTGGGTTCAAATCCAGCCTGGGCCCACCAACCAACAATGACGGCTGCAACCCAAACAAAAATAGCCAGGCGTTGTGGCGGGCACCTGTAGTCCCAGCTACTTGGGAGGTGGAGGCAGGAGACTCACTTGAGCCCAGGAATTGGAGGTTGCTGTGAGCTGTGATGCCACAGCACTCTATCCAGGGTGATAGCTTGATAGCTTGAGGCTCTGTCTCAAAAAAAAAAAAAAGAAAGA